>VYZX01016190.1:244293-317476 GCA_013401335.1 Brachypteracias leptosomus | reverse complement strand
TGATTCTTGGAGTTTACTGTATTAGTTTCAAGTCAACTGAGCACTAAATGTTTGAAGTTAAAATGTATCTTCTTCCAAGAACGTGTCAATGTTTAGGGTGAGTCCACTAGACCTATAACAGACACTCTGTTAACCCCATTTTCCTCCCCCCAAAAAGAAGTGAAAGAGACTTACATATCTCTGTTGGCCCCCTTCCCCATCCAAATGGGAGAGAAAGGGAATGAGAGAGAGACAGATTAGAAGACTAAAACAGCTTTAGTGAAGATAATAATAATAAAATGGAATAAATGCAAGTATATACAAAACCAGTATTGAACCTTCCCATCCCCCTCAATGGCAATTACATCACCGTCACCACTGATACTGGGGAAGTTCCAGACTGGGCTCAGTGGCAGATGGGAACTGTATTCAGGACCTGGGTCCTGGAGCTGAATTCAGGAACACATAAATCAGAACCAAAGGCAAAATGGATGGAGTCCTCCTCAGATGCCAGCCATTGAAGAAGAGAAAGAAGAAGAGCGCTTGACCCTTGTGATCCCTCAGCTTTATATTGAATATGATGTATGTGGGATGAAACACCTCATTGTTCAGTTTAGGGTCACCTGTCCTGGCCACTCCTCCCTGCAGATGCGGTCTCTGACTTTTGCCACCCCACCCGATGTGGTACACAAGAGTTAGAAGTGACCTTGGTCTGCACATCAATCCTCGTTAGTAACTGTAAACATCGTGTTATCGCTACTAGAAGCAGACACTGTCTGCAAAAATATGCCATTAATTTCAGAAAGCACAGTTACTTAGAAGAGACTTAACTGAAAAATAAAATAACTGAACAGAATTAGTTTGGTTCTAGCCCAAAACAGGACAGAAGGTAACTTCTGAAATCATTCTAACAAGAGATTTTAAATGATTCCTTAAACTAAATTCTTGAGAAGAGAGTAAATCTCATTTCATTAATCCAAAGAAAATATATGGAATCTTTAATCTTCCTGTGTTAAATAAAATTTCATGGTTAGGCTGCTGATGCAGTTAGAAGTATGTAAAATTTTTTTAATTACCAGGACTTCAGCTAGTGTTGACAATATAGTGATTATATTATCCCATTTGGTAAGTATGCATATTGAAGACTAGCACATGACAGTGATTTATTTATTTGGAGTGGGAATATTTTAAATGTATTTGACAATCTAACTGATACAGTGTTAAATCTGCACTTAAAATATCTTTCATAATGTGAATTGATATATTAAGCTCTCCTTTGATCTGCTGGTGCCTTTTTTTAATCACTTATTGTAAAGGTTGCCTTTATTTATGTGACTTGTGGTGACCAAGTGTTTTGCTCTTTCTCAGGATATATTTAAGCAGGCAACAGAAGATCGTCTAACAAGTGCAAAAGAGCTACCTTATTTCGAAGGCGATTTCTGGCCTAATGTTCTAGAGGAGAGCATTAAGGAACTAGAGCAAGAGGAAGAAGAACGGAAAAGAGAAGAAAACACTAGTAACGAAAGCACGGATGTAAGAATGCTTCTGCTATTTCATGATCTAATGTAGAAGTTGTCATTACATACAGCTAATTAAAAGAGGAGGCCTGGGCACTTTGGTTAACTGGCTTTTTCACCTTTCTAGCTCTGTTCTAATATAAATTTCAATTTAGAGCTGTTAAAATTCCACTAAGCTACACTGACATGAACAGTGGCTGTTCATATGGCTATAAACCTAACTAATTACTGAAGTCAATTAGGTTGAAACAACTGCTAGTTGAATATTTTGCTGCTGAAATCCAGTTACCAATATTCATGCTGCAACTGCAGCTTGACTTGGAAGCTTTTTCCTTAAGTACTGGCTAGCTCTTTCTAACTTAGATGTTATTATACTGGTCTTAGCAGAATGTTCTGTGAAAGTAGCAAAGCACTATGGTTTGGTGGTTTACTCTGTATAGGGTTTTTTTTAATAGAAAGCTTTAAGACAGAGGACCTGAAGCACAAATTACTGCTGAACTGTTGGGCTACCTAAACTAGAGGTATTTCTTGCTGGCATCTTGTGCCATTTTTTTTGGAGAACATGCAATAACTGTGCTTTCACATTCCACCAAGAGTGAAAAAAGATATGCCTCCGAAGTCAACAACAAATTTGAAAATTAACAGTTGCAGAATTTATGCACCTGCTCATCCTTGGATCTTCTGAGCTTTTATGGAAGAGGTGGTGAATCTAGGATAGTAGTTTTGCTCACACAGTAGTAGTTGTTTGCCAACTCTATTTAAACACTGCTGCTTCATCACCTTACTAGATATTAGATTTTTGTTGGGGTTTAGAACAAATCTTTCCTGAAAGACCTTTGGATCAAAAATGATAGGTTCAACATTACAACTAGAATTTGTGGTTCTCCTGCACTGCTCTTTGCAGTACCTCCTTTCAAGTACTTTGAGTAAACTAAGTGCAAGGCTAACCTGGGAATTGGGCAACTTGATATCAAATTTGCATTAACTAACTTAGGAAGGTATTATTTAAAGGTTTATTTTCCACTTGGCATAGCTACAAGTTCCCATCTCTCTAATATGCCATAAACCAGTCACAAGGGATTGCCTATCTCTATGTGACGTTGGTCAACACCTAGTTGGTCCTTCACAGGGTTTCCACCCTAAAATCTTGTGTTCAGGAAGCTTGCAGCGTATTATCATTTAACCTTTATCTTTAAAATTAGTTTTAACTTTTTATTGACCTCATGTTTCACCTCTTGAAAATGAGGCAATAAGAAACTGTACTCAAAAGATGGAAATTTCCAGTGAACATCTCTTCATGACAAAGTTATTTTAAGCTTAGGAAAAATGCTTATTTGGATAAGAATTCCTTTGATCCTTGGTCATCATATGTTGTAGTTTGGGGGCCCTCTGAGAAACACAGAGGAATGAACTGTTAATTGCTACTTGATTATAATTGAAGTTAAGCTCATCTGTTTTGTTTGACTGTTGCAGAATATGACAGGAGAAAGGTACATGCTAGAAATTGCACTACTAATGCCTTTTGGACTCAGAACAGCTTCATAACAATCAGTTTAATGCAGTCTATTAAAAAATAAATCTGTCAGAGAGCTGTAACAAACTAAATCTAGGTGGATTCAATCTTTCTTACCTTTGGTTAGTGCAATATCAGTTGTACTTTTCAGTTATTTTTAGTTTTGGATTGCATTGAAAAGCCATCTGCTGAACCTTGTTGCGATTATCCAAGAGGTTTTTCAGTATTCAACTATAGCAGATAAAACAGGTTTCAGTAAATAACATTTCTGTGCACCTCCTGAGCATTTATGCTTTTAATATCTTCAGAACTATGTATTGCTGATCTTTATATTCTGGAGTGATTCTAATGGAGTTAATTTAAATGTTTCAGGGGGCCCTGGTGAGTGTCTTCAGAGTAAATTATTGTGAAGTGTGTTTTGTCCTGCACTTACAGAAGATGTGAAAGTAATAAAATGCTAATGTGGTGTGACTTTGATACCTGACATAAAATGCTTTTAAAATTAATAGGTGAGCAAGGGAGACAGTAAAAATGCCAAAAAGAAGAACAATAAGAAGACAAGTAAGAACAAGAGCAGCTTGAGTCGTGGTAATAAGAAAAAGCCTGGCATGCCCAATGTGTCCAATGACCTCTCCCAAAAGCTATATGCCACTATGGAGAAGCACAAGGAGGTAAGAGCTGATAGAGAAATACATGTTTTGCTTAAAGCTTTGTACACCTCCCTACTTGATACTTTGAAGTCATACCCTGTAAATTATACAGGTTTGGCTGGAGAATTGAGACACGCACGAGACAAGGGCAGTGGGGAGAAATACAACTGTGCTCGTACTATACTTTCTAACAACCTAGATTGAAACTGTTGTGACACTGTTACTGTTCAATCCAGTGCTCCTTACCTAATGCTTCTGAAGGTGAACCTGCAGAGCACCAAGAGCTTTGAAATTTCCCAGTCCTTACAAGCATACCACCCTGGCAGCACATCATTCAAGTGTTAGTTGGTCCTGGAACTGTACACTCTGTGTAATGAGTGTGACTAAAACATCATGATTAGTGCTGGCATATTAAGTCTTTTTACTTTTCAGGTCTTCTTTGTCATCCGTCTCATTGCTGGCCCTGCAGCCAACTCCCTACCCCCCATTGTTGAGCCTGACCCACTCATTCCGTGTGACCTGATGGATGGGCGTGATGCTTTCCTAACCCTTGCTAGAGACAAGCACCTGGAGTTCTCTTCACTACGAAGGGCTCAGTGGTCAACCATGTGTATGCTGGTGGAACTGCACACCCAGAGCCAAGACCGCTTTGTGTACACCTGCAATGAGTGCAAGCATCATGTGGAGACCAGATGGCACTGCACTGTTTGTGAGGTATGCTTGATGAAGTTTTCCCTACTTGTGTCCCCATATCTTTGTACCCAGAGTGCTCTCTAACTGAACTAAATTTCTCAGTATTAACTGATGGAAAAAGGTCTGTACAGCTTGTCTGATGGCTGTTTGGAAAGAGAGAAGGAAATGTTTTCTGTAACAAATGATTCTACTAATCCAGTATGTGGTGTGACTTTTGTCTCCTACTTTAAGGCTGTCGAGAACTAAAGTAGAATTGTATTTCCAGTAGTTCATTTAAGGTGCTGCTGCTTAAGCAGTTGGGAACTGTAGCAATTGCTTGAGCTGTAATGATAGGATCAGCTGACTTGTCTGAAGAGCAATGTGTCCTTTCTTCTTCCAGAGTCAGAAGTGTTGTGTTGCAGTATTTCTGTAAATAGGGCTCTGCATCAGCATACTGGTACAGAGGTTCTGCTCTGCTAAAAGTCAGATTCCTATTCCTGGGTGACTCTTCCGCTATCCTGTTGTCTNTTTTTTTTTTTTTTTTGTCCTCAGAAGCGTTTGCAGTACCAGTGTGTTTGAAGATCAAGCCCAGTCATGTGGGTCAGTGTTGTGCCCTCCATAAGCTTACACTAGCCTTGATTCTGGCTTGTAACTTAATTTTTTTTAGCCTGATAGAAGTAAATGACTGTTTCAGGTTTGGTTCTGGAAAGTTCTGATTAAAATTTGATGCTCCCATTTCCATATATTTCCTTGTATATACCAAAAAAGGAATTCTAAATTTCCTGTCAATTAATGAATCCTGAGGACTTGGATCTTTATCTTAAAGTTCCATTATTGAGCCCAAACTCTTGTGTTGTTTCTTGCACAGAATGTAAATGCTGTTCTTTCTGTTGTCAGCACACCCTGCTGTTTCACTCACCTGAAAACTGGAAATTCAGCTTTCATTCTCCTTTGTTTGGAAATTAGTACCTCTTCTGCCCCTCTTGCCCTCTTCTTTTGAAGTAACAACAGACGGGCAGCTATTTGTTCCTTACCTTTTTCTTCTCCTTTCTTACTAGGAAAGAAGGGGATTTTTCTGGCCCAGCTGAATTGTGTAACTTATTAGCCCTTGTTTTTCAAGCTATGTATATTTGTATAGATTTCGGACACCCTTACACTCACACATTTTCCCTGGCTATAATTTGGATTTATTCCTTCCCTAGTACCTCAACATGGTGTGAAAGATTGAATTTTTTCCTAGAGCAACAATTTGCCTGAAACAGACTGGGAGTCATTTGTTGAGGTGGCATGACATTATTTATTGTATGGAGTTTCAGGAACACTGATAACTTTTTCCTTCATTGTTGTTCCAGGATTATGACCTGTGCATCACCTGCTATAACACTAAAAACCATGACCACAAGATGGAAAAATTAGGCCTTGGTCTAGATGATGAGAGCAACAACCAGCAGACTGCAACCACCCAGAGCCCTGGTGATTCCCGCCGCCTGAGCATTCAGCGCTGCATCCAGTCTCTGGTCCACGCCTGCCAGTGTCGTAACGCCAACTGCTCGCTGCCGTCCTGTCAGAAGATGAAACGGGTTGTCCAACACACCAAAGGCTGCAAACGCAAAACCAACGGAGGGTGCCCCATCTGCAAGCAACTCATTGCTCTCTGCTGCTACCATGCAAAGCACTGCCAGGAGAACAAGTGCCCCGTGCCCTTCTGTCTCAACATTAAACACAAGCTCCGTCAACAACAACTTCAGCACCGCCTGCAGCAGGCGCAGATGCTCCGGAGGAGGATGGCGAGTATGCAGCGGACCGGTGTGGTAGGCCAGCAGCAGGGATTGCCCTCGCCCACGCCGGCCACCCCAACAACTCCAACAGGCCAGCAGCCCCCAACACCACAAACCCCGCAACCCCAGCCTCCACCCCAGCCTGCCTCGCAGCCTCAACCTGCACCTCCCAACAGTATGCCACCCTACACCATGCCAAGAACTCAGCCCCCCAGCGCTGTGTCCCAGGGCAAGGCGGGTGGCCAGGTGACTCCTCCAACTCCACCCCAGCCACCTCAACCACCAGTTCAGGGTCCTCCTCCAGCAGCAGTGGAAATGGCCATGCAGATCCAGCGGGCAGCAGAGACCCAGCGTCAGATGGCACAGGTTCAGATCTTCCAAAGGCCAATTCAGCACCAGATGCCCCAGATGCCCCCTATGGGAATGAACCCTCCACAGATAGGCAGAGGTCCTGGTAGTCACATAGATCAAGGAATGGGACCAGCGGGAATCCAGCAGCAGCCACCATGGGTGCAAGGGGGCTTACCCCAAGCTCAGCTGCAGCCAGGAATGCAGAGGCCATCCATGATGTCAGTAGCCCAGCCGGGTCAGCCGATGAATATGGCACCTCAGCCAGGGATGGGTCAGGTACCTGGCGCTACTCAGCCCAAACAACCACCTCTGCCCCAGGCAGCCTTACAAAACCTACTGCGGACTCTCAGGTCTCCCAGCTCACCCATGCAGCAGCAGCAGGTGCTTAACATCCTTCACTCCAACCCTCAGCTGCTGGCCGCTTTCATCAAGCAGCGGGCTGCCAAGTACGCAGGGTCCCAGAACCCGCAGGGGATGACAGGCCAGCCTGGCGTCCCTCAGGGCCAGCCAGGTCTCCAGCCACAGCAGGCCATGCAAGGGCAGCAAGGAGGGGTGCACCCCAACCCAGCCATGCAGAACATGAACCCCATGCAAGCAGGCGTGCAGAGGCCTGGCATGCCCCAGCAGCAGCCACAGCAGCAGCCGCAGCAGGCCATGGCTGGGATGAATCCTCAGGCGCAGCAGATGAATATGAATCACTCGGGGATGGCTCCCCAGTTCCGAGACCTCCTGATGAGACGGCACCAGATGATTGAGCAGCAGCGCCACCAGCAGCAGCAACAGCAGCAGGGAGCAGGACCAGCACTGGGGCCAGGGATGGCCAACCACAACCAGTTTCAGCAGCCCCAGGGCGTCGGGTATCCCCAACAGCAGCAGCAGCAACAGCAGCAGCGAATGCAGCATCACATGCAGCAGATGCAGCAAGGAAACATGGGACAAATAAGTCAGCTTCCACAGGCGATGAGTGCAGAGACAGGAGCCAGTCTGCAGCAGGCATTCCAGCAGAGGCTACTTCAGCAGCAGATGGGGTCCCCAGCTCAGCCCAACCCTATGAGCCCCCAACAGCACATGCTTCCCAACCAGGCCCAGTCCCCGCACCTGCAGGGCCAACAGCTCCCTTCATCGCTCACCAATCAAGTGCGTTCTCCGCAGCCTGTACCCTCACCGCGGCCCCAGTCCCAGCCCCCCCATTCCAGCCCGTCCCCTCGGATGCAACCTCAGCCTTCTCCACACCATGTCTCCCCGCAGACCAGCTCCCCCCATCCAGGACTGGTAGCTGCCCAGGCTAACCCCATGGATCAAGGGCACTTTGCCAGCCCGGACCAGAGTGCAATGCTTTCCCAGCTTGCTAGCAATCCCGGCATGGCAGGCCTCCATGGTACCAGCGCCACGGAACTGGGGCTCAGCTCCGAGAACTCAGACTTGAATTCAAACCTTTCACAGAGTACACTAGACATACACTAGACACATTGTAGCATTTTGGGAGCAAAAAAAAAAAAAAAAAAAAAAAAAGAAAAAAATAAAAGAAAAAAAACTTATTTTCTCAAGACTTTTTGTACTGAAGACAAAATTTTTTTGAATCTTTCTTAGCTAAACCAACATTTTTCCCTGGAACACATCTGAACTCTGCAGCAGTAGTTTGTGGTTTTACAAACAAACCAACAACGAACCTGAGGGACAGTAGAGTACAAAGAATATATTTTTGTTATGGCTGGAATCATAACCAGTCCTTTTTCTTGGTTTTTGTTTTGGTTTTTTTTTTTTTTCCTCGTGTGCGTTGGGGAGGTTGGGAGAAGAGGGTGGTCTTTTGGCTCTTCACCAAAGGATGCCCTACTCATGCCTCCAAATAGGGTTTTGTTTTTTTTTTTTTTTAAATTAATGAAAATATGTAATATTGATAGTTATTATTTACTGAGGCAGATGGTAAACATTTTCCCTATTCTGGTTTTTCTTCATGTCACTGCAAAAAAACAACAACAAAACCAACACAGACACAGGAGAACCTTTTCCTAAAACCGGAGGACAAAAGGGGTTAATGTTGCTTTAAAAATACATTGCATATATGAATATATATATATAAAAATAAATACCAGTCTTTTCCTCTTTGGTTGGAAATATGTCAATTCTTTGAAAAATGTAAAAATATTAAATAACTCAGTCCCCTCCCGAAGTCTACTTTTGTCCTCCAAGAATTTTCTATACAAGAGTCTGAGCTTAAAAAAAAACTTCAAGTATTAAAATAATTTGTACATGTAGAGAGAAGACAACATTTTTGCAAATACACAGGGGCAGCTGCCAAATGGATGTAGTATATATATTGTGGTTTCTGTTTTCTTGAAAGAATTTTTTTCGTTATTTTTACATCTAACAATGGAAAAAAAAATAAAAAAGAGGGTAAGAAACAATTCCAGTGGGATGATTTTAACCTGAGAAAAAATCCCTGGGGTTTCTTCTTTATGCTTGCTTTCTCTCTCTCCCACACCCCTTCCCCACCCTCTTCCACTTTCTGTAAAACTTGAAAATAGAAAGCAAAAAACCCTCAAATGTTGTAAATCATGCAATTAAAGTTGATTACTTATAAATATGAACTTTCGATCACTGTATAGACTGTTAAAAATTGATTTCTTATTACCTATTGTTAAATAAACTGTGTGAGACAGACAGCCTGTTTTTAATGTTTCCCTTCTCCTACACGCGTTGCTGGTTCTCGAAACGTTGGGGGGAGCAGAACTGATGCTACTGCCAAGGGTCGCTATTTAGATGTGGGAGAGCTGTTTAATGTACATGACTGTTTTAAAATGCAAATCTCTAAGGGACGTGGGGTAATAATTAGTCTAAATGGACGCTTTTTGGTACATCTCTGCATTCGCGTTTGTTCCTGGCATGTATCTTACCAAAGAAACGAGGTCTGACCTCAACAGTTGTGCCAGTCAGCTGTACCCCTGCCCCACTCACCCAGACTGGGAGCAGCTGATCGCCAAGGGACCTATTTTCCATTTTGAAATGAGAATTGTTGTTTGGATATGTGATATTAAAAGATCCTATTTCACTTGGAATATATTGTGCACCTTTTGGCACCAAAGTGTGAGCCTGAGGTAAGCTTGTATGGGTGGCCTATAGACACGACCGAGACGGCGCGTGGGTGACCGGTCACCCTCAGTTGAATCTGGTGATCTGCCAGATGTAGGGCATGTGTGGTCGGTTGCTGTATATTGTATATATTTTGGGTGATTTCCTGACCAGAAATGCTTCAGCTGTGAAGCACATGTAGTAAACTTACTTGTGTGTTGCCCATAGCTGCGTGCACATGAAGTTAATCACATCCTGTAAGAACATGGTGCGCCGCTGGCTGGGCACCATGTATGTGGCTGGTCCACTGGAGGCCTTCCCAAAATACAGCCTCATTCCGTACATGTATATACAGTGTCAGCAGCCTGTGGAATAACTTGATACCAGGGCATTACACCAGGAAGACCCAGATGTGACCAGAGCAGCACATCTGTACAACATCAGCTGTGGTGTGAGCATCAGCATAGCCACAGATCTCACATGATGTGAGGAAGCTGCTGGTGGAAGATGATGGAGGAGGTGGGGGGAACCTGGCTCGGTGGGAAACAAAAAGTAATGGTATATTGCAATGTAGATGGACATTAGAGGCTGTTAGAAAATGAAGTAAAATGCTTGATACCTGGATATAAACACAAGTAGAACAATGAATCTCGTTTTAGAAAAGGGAGAAAACAAAAACCTGACACGTTGCATGCCAGGGCAGCAGCCTGGAATGGTTCAGATCTGTGTTCTTTGTGACAATCCTCACAAGCTTTCCTCTCCTTTCCCTGCACCTGAGCAAAGCCCAGTTTTACTTTCAGCATGGAGGGGCTTCTTGGGATGAAGTAGAAATAAAATTCCTTCTAACCACATACTGGCTAGTGAAGTATAAAGTGTGGCCAGCTTTGTGACTTGTATGGTTTTTGTGCATCCCGGCTTAGCAAACAGCTTTCATCCGTGCCTTCACATTAGCACATAAAATGTGGTTTGAATTTGTCCCAGCCTGCCTGGGACCATCTGACCCACGCTGAAGTGCAGGAGCCTCAAGACCTTGCGCAGCAGCTTTGATTCACAGAGCTACAGATCTTCCACCTTGGAATGCCACCATAGCAACTTGTTTAAAAGCTGTCACAAGAGATTTTCTGTGCTGGCACTGCTGCTCTGTCCCTCTTCGTAGATGCTGTCTCTGAGCCAAGTTCAAAGGTCGTGTAGATGATCAACAGTCTTAAATTTGCATGGGGTTTCTTTTCCCTACATCCCTTCATCTCTGCTTTCCCTGATTCTACTGGAGAACCAGAAGCCACCAATTGGGGAAATAACAATGGCTGACTGGGGAAGCAGTAAGGCTTCAGGATGGCAGCAACATTAGGATGTCATCTGTATCACTGCCCTGTGTTCTTGCCAGTAAGGTGCATCTAAGAGTAGGTTGTTTCACTTCCCACCTCCCCGTTAGACTCTTAGACCACCAAAAAGAACTCACACCCAAAGTTTTAGCCATCCAATCAAAGATTTATTGTCTGGTTACAATGATGCTAATGCTTGTAGTCAAATAATATGCAGTTTGGTGATGTGAACTTTCTAATGTCTACCTCTTCCAAAGCCACTTTGAGTTGCAGGTAGGGAGGGCTTACCTTGAGTTTGTCACTGAGAAGGAGTATAACATTAATGGTTTCTCCCTCAGTCTTGAGGTAATCCATTTGTAAAAAAACTCCTTGCTCTTCCCTGATGCATTGTTCCACATTATGTACAAATCTACTGTTTATGGAGTGGTTTACATATGTTGCATACTCATTCTTTGTTACCCCTAAAACTGGTTTTACCCAGCTCCTCTGATGGCTTGGCCACTGGTGAATTGCTTACAGCCCTGGGCCTGCACAATCACCCTGTGACTGTTTGCATCTAGACTGCCTTTATTTTGTTCCAATTCTAGCATCATAGATAGCCTATGCTACACCAAGCCACTATTACAGAAGCATACAACAGCTGAGGTGAGCAGGGTCACCTAAAGCAGGTTGTATGGGGCCATGTCCAGATGAATGTCTCCAAGATGGAGGTGCCCCAGCTTCTCTGTGCACTCCCCTCACCAGGGGGATAAGATCCTCCTGTTCGTTCTCTTCTATAGGCTCAACAGTCCCAGCTCTCCGAGTCTCTCCTCATCTGACATGCTCTAGTGCCCTCATCTTCCTGGCCCTTTGCTGGTCTCACTCCACTATGTCCATGTCTCTCTTGTACAGGGGAGCCCAGATCTGAACACAGCATTCAAGATGTGTCTCACCAGTGCTGAGAGGAAGGATCACCTTCCTCCATATGCTGGCAGCACTCTTCCTAATGCAGCTGTGAATGCCGTTGGCTGCCTTTGCCACAAGGGCATGTTGTTGGCATAGTGTTCAGTTTGCCACCAGGACCCCCATGCTGTCTTCTGCCAAGCTGGCCTCCAACATGTGCTGGTGCATGGGGTTGTTCCAGGTGCAAGACTTCAGGTTTCCCTTTGTTGACCTTCATGAAGTTGAGGCCCATTGAGGTCCCTCTGGATGGCAGCACAATCCTTTGGTGGATCAGCCACTCCTCCTAGTTTTGTACCATCTGTGAACTTCCTGAGGATGTATTCTGCCCCATCATTCAGGTCATTAATGAAGATGATGTGGAACAGTATTGTTCCTAGTACCAGCCCCTGGGGTACATCACTAGAGACTTGCCTCCACTGGACTTTGTGCCAGTGATCCCAGCCTTTAATCCACCTTGCTATCTGTTTATCTAGCCCATACTCCTTCCATTTCTGAGGAAGTTGTAAGAGATGGTGTCAAAAGCTTTAAGTAAATTTGAGATAAACAACATTCACTGCTCTCCTCTCATTCACCAAGCCAATCATCTCATCACAGAAGGCTATCAGGTTGCCTAAGCATGATTTCCCCTTCATAAATACATGGTGACCACTCCTGTTCACCTTTTTGTCCTTAGTGTGCTTGGAAATGTTTTCTGGAAAGATTTGCTCTGTCACCTTCCCAAGGATTAAGGTGAGAATGACTGGCCTGAAGTTCTCCAGGTTCTTCTCCTTCGAGACAGGAGTCTCATTCTTCCACTCCTCAGGAACTTTCCCCCATCACCATGATCTTTCAAAGAAAATAGAGAGTGGCCTTGCAACATCAACCAGCTCCCACAGTACTTGGGTGTGCAACCATGAAGTCTCATGGGCTTGGGCATGCCTGGTTTGTTCTCTAACCTGATTCTACTTCTCCCTTGCTCCAGACATTCTCACTGGTCCCAAGGAGCTGAGATTGCTGAAAGCAGGGAACTTCAGAGATGCATTCAGATGTGCTGATTTCCCAGAAAAGTTAAAAGAATTTTCCTCAGAGTGCTGTCCTTCCAGCAGGTCCTTTTTTCATGCATATGCGTGGGCTGGGTCCCCGTCTGCCATGTATCAAGATGTCTCCTGTCCACATCACACTCTAACAGTTGCTTGCCAAGCTTGTCACTCACTTCCTCACTTGATGACAGTTCTGTCCCTCACCTGTTGTCCCTAGTTTAAGGCTCTTCTCTGCAGGTTGGGCAGCCTTTGTGTGCTTAGCAAAGGTGGTTTTGCCTCTTCTCTCAGGTGTGTCCCATCTCTTCGTAGAAGTCCTTAATTCTTAAAGAGGGTCCCATGGTCATAAAAGCTAAATGAACCCTTATTGACATCAGCGACACAACTAGTTGTTGACCTGCAGTCTGCATCTCTTCCCTCTGAGGTACCTTCCCCTCTGTCCTGGTTTGAGTTAGAATCAAACCTGTTCTATTCAGAGATTTTACTTTTCATCTGAGTCTCTGCTAACTAACTGCACTTTCTGAAGCTCACAGCATGTTTCCACAGACAGTGTCTGCTTCTAGCAGTGATAACGCTCGATGTTTAGAGTTACTACCTGCGATTGGTGTGTGCAGACCAAGGTCACTGCTAATTCTTGTGTACCACATCAGAGGGTGCAGAGAGTGAAAGACAGGGAGGAGCAGCCAGGACAGGTGACCCTAAACTGACCAGCAAGGTATTCCATCCCATATACATCATATTCAGTATAAAGCCAAGGGATCACAAAGGTCTCGAGCTCCTTCTCTTCCCTTCAGGATTCTTCTTCCTTTCGGGGCCTTCTTTTTTTGCCTTCGGCAGACCCACTCCTTCCCTTTGGCCTTCACTTCTCAGCCCTGCCTTCGATCCCGATTCGTGTGTTCCCGAACCCAGCTCCTGAACCTGGTTTCCGTCAGCTGCTGAGCCCAGTCTGGGACTTGGTCAGTGCCAGTGGAGCCTGCGGTCCTCTCACAGACCCTGCTCTGTGCTAAGCTGGTGCCTCTGGGCCAGCTCATTTCAGCAAACCCCAGGCTTGCTGCTCACCAGCAGAAGACCACTCAGCCTCCATACTCATGGCTATTGCATAGTGCTGCTAGCTCTCTTCTTTCTCAGGCCAACACCAAACTCAGCAACATCCCCTCAGCGTACCTTCATCTTTAATTCTTCATCTGTTTGCTCTTCTCTGTCTTGAATCAGCCAAGAGGGAACACAGCACTGAGAGAGAGCGCTCAGCAAGCTGGCCCCAACAGGAACTCTACCATAATTGATCAGCTCCTTATTTTCTCTCTCAAACGGGTCAGTTCCTGGTTGATACAACTCTAGCCTCACCCACCACTCCAACCACAATCACCTGGGGGCAGGCAGAGCCTCACACAGGTGGGCCAGGTTCTGCCTCTGGGGCCTGAAACCACTGGAGGAATAAAACACACTGCTGGGTTGGGACTCATCCATAGGTCAACTCCATCTTGGGGCCCACAGCCCAGGCCCCAGCACTTCATGCATCCAGAGCTACAAAGTCACACTTGATGTGCTCTGGGTCTTCCCTGGCAGTATCATCGATGTCCACAGGGAAGAGCAGCTGTGGGGGCAGGAGGGGTAGCAGTATGAGGGCTGGACAAGCTTTGGCAGCCCCTCCATACCATCCCAGATCTGAGAATCCAGCAAGCAGCACATCTCCTTAGACAGGTTGGTAGGTGGTGATCTCTGTCCCCTGCAGCAGGGAGTCTCTCACTACCAGCACCCATTTGTGTGTGGAGCTGCTGTGTGGCTCAGGGAGTTCAGACGTTTTGCTGAACACAGCTCCCAGCCTCATGTCTGCTGTGAGGGCACTGAACTGATCCTGTTGTTGTCCTGTACATGTGCAGGGGGAGCAGGAGACATACTCTTGGTGCCACAAGTCACAAGCTTCCAGCCTTCATCATCATGGCAGTCACTGATTCCTAACCCAATGAGCACAGACTCGGCCTTCGTTATAGATGGAGGATTCAGACTCTTGAAACTGCAGGGACTCCAAGAAGATCCTGTTTTGCCCCAGCCTCAGCCAAAATGAGAAGTCTCAGACAGGGCCTGTTGCAACAGGACAAGGGGTAATGGCTTTAAACTAAAAGAGGGTAGATTTAGACTAGATATAAGGAAGAAACTTTACAATGAGGGCGGTGGAACACTGGAACAGGTTGCCCAGAGAGGTGGAGAAACCCCATCTCTGGAAACATTCAAGAACAGGTTGGACAGGGTTCTGAGCACCCTGATGTAGTTAAAGATGTCCCTGCTCACTGTGGTGGACTAGCTGACCTTTAAAGGTCCCTTCCAACCCAAAACACTTCTATGATTCTATGAAACACTCCCTGCAGCACAAGACTTGCAAAGTCATCTCTTCCCACAGAAGATTTCACTTTTCCTATCTCCTTCCCTACTGCTGCTCTGGGCTCCCTAAAGAAAGAAGCTGGCTTGACAAAGACATTACAATTAATGTTGCATAACAAAGTTTTAATTATTTAAGAGAATATAAGTATTTCTTAATCAAATTGTATTCAATTCAATCAAAATGAAATTATTTAGATCTTTTCAATAAATAATAGTACTTATTTAGAACCAGAATGACAGATGAACAGCCATGGGTTGAGGGCTGCCTTTAAGCCCGTTCTGTGTCAAGATGGAACTCATTTTTGCTTCAGCTCTCAAGAAGCCGTGAGACAGACTGTCTGTGACCCATGGACTCAGTGCTGCTCATTCTGCTCTGGGAAGGAAGCAGGGGGTGCCCACCAGCAGTAGCTCATAAGGTGTTACATGAAAGATTATTGCAGTAGAAATATTTAATGAACCTTTAATTTTGTATCTGTGTCTTTTCTGGAAATAGCTTTGTTGTCTGTCATGCAGTGCACTGTCTAGCAGTGCTTGCAAGGGAATACAGCCTTTATAATTTATTTCATTATGAACTACATTATTTTAATACTTTAAAAGCAATTTTCTGTTTCTTCAGAGGGCTGGAGGAGCATTTGGAAAACCTCAGGACCTCTGACACTACAGAAATTTGCTGATCGAGTTGCACACAGTGAGATTTGCAAGCACCCTGCCCCTGACCCCCTGTAATCCGGCCGTGACCCCAGTCACTGCCCATGGTTCTTGGCGTGGTTCACACTGATAGTGACACTCCTTAGAGTTTTGAGTGACAGGCTTCAGCCTTGTGTTAGTGCCTTTGGACTGTCTGAAAGAACAATCCACAAACCTTTAGAATTAATCTGCACTTCTGCCTGCAACTAAGGCCGTACTATCTGCACAGGAGAGGAGCTGTGCC
Organism: Brachypteracias leptosomus; assembly: GCA_013401335.1. Taxonomy (NCBI): domain Eukaryota; kingdom Metazoa; phylum Chordata; class Aves; order Coraciiformes; family Brachypteraciidae; genus Brachypteracias; species Brachypteracias leptosomus. The sequence goes on along the minus strand of VYZX01016190.1, from coordinate 301,357 downwards.
TGTGCTTCACACGTTGTTTGTTTAGCTACTCACTACAAAGTCTGCATGGAGTAGGAAGGTTCAGTACAGGCTTTTTTTCTTTTTTTTTTTTTCTTTTTTCTCTTTTTAGTGTCAAGACAATGAAGATGATGACAAAATAAAAGGGACAGAATAGGGGAAAAATAGAAGTAATGCCAGGAGATGCACCTTTGGAGTAAAAGAGAATCAGTGCCTGAGACACTTGTTGCTTGGCTACTCTTGACAGTGAGCTGGTGCGAGGGATGTTGATACCAGTACCACTAAGCTCATGCTACTTTTCCATGGGGGGAGGGGAGGGAAAGCCACAAGGGAAAGAAGCTATGAAATAAATGCATACAAAGAGATGCTCTTTAAGGTGCCTTCCAACTCAAACTATTCTATGATTCTATGATTTACCGTGTGGTTCTCGGACACGCAGGGCAGGGTGGGCGTGAAGGGGTGAGCTCTCAGCCCTGCTGTGTGCCTGGAACGCTGACAGCGTCTGCTCCCGGCCTGGGTGACATGCTGGTCATGTCAGCAGGCGGCACACGGAGAAAGGCGTTGCTAGTGCGGCATCAGGAGGTGCCTGCCCTGACAAAGCCATTCCACTCCGCCCATCTACAACCAAATCCTTACCCGCTAACCAAGGTTTCTAGGAAAACCTGAGCGCATCCCCGGTTACGTTTAAGAGGCTCAAGTCCAGCCGTGCACCCCCCTGGGGCTCACGATGTTTTGGGGACGCTACGTTCGTACCCGCCCGCCGACGGCTATTGCTGGACACCAAATCCTCCCGTGGGGCTGAGGTTTGGGGGCCTGTTGGGTTTTTTCGGTTGGTTGGGTGGGTTTTTTAGTTTGTTTTGGTGTTTACACAAGTCTCGGACTGACAGCGCTAAGCGGGACCTAAGAAACCGGACGGACTGGGCCCGGGGAGCCGGGGGCGGGGTGCGACCTCCACGCTGCCCGGGATGGGACCGCCATGACCGGGGCGGAAAAAGAACTACAGCTCCCGTCGTGCCCCGCGGGGAGCTGAGCCAACAAGCTCTTCGCTGATTGGTTCTCTTTTCCCTGACCCCGCCAATCCGATGCGCTGCTGAGGGTGGGAGGTGTTCCGCGCGCGTGAGGCGGGCTGGCGGCGTCCTGGGAGCCATGGAGCAGGGGCAGGAGCAGGAGCAGGTTCGGGATCGGGGCGAGGTGAGCGAGCGGCGGCGGGACCGCCCGGAACCAGAACCGGGCCGGGGGGGGCACCATCCGCTTCTCCAGCCGCGGAGCTGCCCACAGGGTGCTGAGGAGAGCACTGGGGCGCCGGTCGGCCCATCCCGGTGCTCTGAGGGCAGGCGGGAGGCCTGGGCTGCGTGAGCGGGGTAACGGTGCCGGTGCGGTGCCCGCGGCCGGGAGGGGGCGAAGAGCACCGGGCCGCCGCCTTCTGCCCTCCGTGGCCCTCCGTCCCGTCTCGCCTCCGTGCTGCCAGCGGGCCGGGCCGGTGCTGGAGGCGATGGCGGGTCTGCCCCGGCGGGACGGGCCTCTGCGTCCTCCTCGCCTCTCCGAGCAAGCTGCGGGTGGTGCTGCCCTTGCCCGCCTGCCCTGGGAACTTGTAACCTCTCCTCAAGTCTCGTTCGCATTTGGTGGAAGAGTAGCAATCCAAAGATACTCACTTCCTATGAACTGAAGGAAGGTGCACCCCCTGACAGGGGCGAGGAAGAGATGAACCTGCTTGTTTTGAGGAGTTCAGGCCTTTCAGACAACAGGAATGCTGTGTGAGGATGTGGATCTGCAGGAGAGCAATTCTGTCTTCGGGAGACAACCTGGGTGCCTTGGGTCTGTTTGTTTAGGTGAAAGCCAAGGAAGGTGTGGGGAGACAGCAGTGAGTGAAGTCTGATCTCCCTGTCCATGCATTTATAATAATAACCATGAGCCAGGAATCGAAGGGAATTAGTACCGAGAGGTGATGGACTGTCACTGATCTTTTGTTCTTGCCCACTTGGATGAACAGTTGTATGGTAGTGCCTTATGTGGCTGTTGCAATCTATCTTTCTGTTCTATCACTCCCTATGCTGATGCTGACTCGCTGCACTTTCATGAGTTGCTAACACTTTTTCACGGCTTCTTTTGGAGCCTAGTTCAAGATTCTTTTTGTCTGGGACAGTCATTCAGTGACTGGATTTCTGTGCTCGTCCTTCAGTCGCTGCCTCTCTGCTCTCATGCTGTAACAGCAAGTACAAAGAGCTAGTGAAGGTATTTAGTTGTGGAGATACCTGGTTGTGGGGAAGAACTCTTAACAAGCATTGTTCTGACATCCTGCTGTTGCAGCTTCTGAAATGAGGTCAGCTGTGGACTGTGTAGTTTCCAAAGAACGTAAACTTTCTCCAGAGTCAAGTTTGTCCTGCTGACATCCAGGCTGTACTGGTCTTGTGAGCTGTGGTTGTCAGAGTGGGCAGCTCTGTGCTCTGCACTGGAAGCTTGCCGTGGCTTTAACATTGATGGTATCTGTACTGCTCTGCTGTCCAACTGTGTTGTGAGAGGCAGTGCCTGGAAGGACACAGTCTTCTCTGTCTTCATCAGCATGGCAGTGTAGTTCCCTATGTTCTTCCCATGTTTCTCAAACTTCTTTTCTATGTAAGCTGCAGCTCTGGGGCTGTTTGTTTCCCCTCAGGAAGCAGAATGTAGCTTGTGAAATACCTGTAAAGGGACCTGCTGTGGGGGTGGTGGCTTCCCTGCTAGGGAATCAGACTCCTGCCTTCGGGGTTGTTATGTGAACTCAGTGCTCAGCCCAAGGCCTCTGCCTGATCCAAGAGACCCCCTTAGCAACAAAGGCAAATTTGTTGTGGGGTGTGGTGTAAAATGTCTATTTTAAAGCAGACTGGCTCTTTTTTTCAGTTGGTGTCTACTCTCTGCCACAAAACTTCATCTTTGGAGCAGATGGAGGAGGAAGGTGATGATGACGAGGAGGAGGAGGAATTGGACATCTTTGGGGGTTATGACAGCTTCCGGGGCTACAACAGCAGCATGGGCAGCAACAGCAGCTCCTGTCTGGAGGAATCTAGTGATGATGAGGTGGCAGATCGGGAAGCTGGAGAGCTTCCGACCTCTCCTGTGCACCAGCCATCCACAGGCTGGCTCGCAGAGGACAGCGGCTCCGAGCCAGGTACTGTGCACTGCCTGCCTGTTCTACCTAAAGCATGTGCTGATGGAAGGGACAAGTGCTGGGGGAGCAAAGGGTGTATGGCTGTACCTTGAGTGTGCTTTGGGAGTAGCACTGGCTTGAGACTCCATTTTCTGGGCTATGCTGGGGAGCTGCTGCGTGCAGTGAGGGTTTCCTGGGCTCAGTTCTGCCCTTGTAGTGCATCAACCCTGCCAACTGCTCACGTTTTTGTGCCTTCCTTCTCTCAGCTGTGTGTGAGATGTGTGGGATTGTGGGCACCAGGGAGGCTTTCTTCTCCAAGACCAAACGTTTCTGCAGCGTATCCTGCTCTAGAAGCTACTCCTCAAACTCCAAGAAGGCCAGCATCCTGGCCAGACTGCAGGTGAGTCAAAACGTTTCCTTCTTCCCTGGGCATGGAGCAGGATGTGCCCTATATGCAGGTGTAGGTGGTTGCTCTCTAGTTAAAGATCAGACTGCCATTACCAGTGGATTGTTCTTGTTGCCTGAAGTCCCCAGAGAGTGCATGCCAGCTGAAAGGTGGTGCTCCCTAGAAGCTGGGGAAGGACACACTGGTATTTTACCTGCTGTTTTCTCTTGTCCCATGAGCATTAGTAAAAATTGTAGTAACCTGAAAATTGCCTCAAGGAGGAGATGCGTGTCCTGTTTGCCAGTTGCAGGGACTGGCCTCCTCTCCTGTGCCACTGGTGTTTCTAATGTTCCTTCTTTTGCAGGGGAAGCCACCAACGAAGAAAGCTAAAGTCCTGCACAAGGCAGCCTGGTCAGCCAAGATTGGAGCCTTCCTCCATTCACAGGGCACAGGGCATCTGGCAGATGGGACATTGACGGGTCAGGATGGTGAGTGTAGGAGATGTGAGGAGGTTCAGCTACTAAAGTCACAGAAATGGGGACACCTGTAGGGCTGTAAGCTCTGCAGTCTACTCTTCTCCCCTCCGGTCCACTCCTTGTACTGGAACAATGCGCACGAACAGAGCCCTGGTGGGTTCCCACCCACCCATTATTTGCAGCCTTGTCCTCACTCCTGGCACAACTTGGCCTAGAGTGTAAGCTCTGTAGTCACAGTCTCATAAGGCACTGATTTCTGCTGGCAAAGTTGACATAAAGGTGCCCTGCTGCCCACAGCTGTTCCCTGCCCCGTTGCTCTAAGCCAAGTCCTTCACTGCTCGACTTGAGGCAGTCAGCCACTGCGGCTGAAGGAGTAGCAAGCTGCTGCGTAAAGGTGAAAGTGAGTGCTGGGGGTTGGCAGCAGGAGTCAATCCCTGAGCAGACTGCTGCTGGAGCAGAGCTGTAGCCTAAGATCAGGAGTGACTGTGGGATTGATATCCCAGTGCTTCACTTTGATTTTTCCCAGCACCCTCTGAGGAAGCAAATGGTGCTGACATGACCTTGCACTGCTGCTGCTGAGAGGCAAGCTGCCAAGCACTTTAGCGTTGGCAGGGTGCAGTCTCCACTCTTGCTGGAGTGCTTGAGCCCTAGGCTGGACCCCTTTCTTTGCCCCTCCTGCCACCACTTCCCCAAAAGCAAGTGACAGCAAGGATTGATTATAATACACTGTGCTTCTGGGGGCTGTTCCCTGTGCACTCATAGGATCTAGTTCCCCACCAGGAAAAACTCACTGGAACGTGGAGCCTCTGTGTACTGGGGCAGAGGGATCTGTCCCAGAGCAGGCCACAGTGCTGCAAGCTGCAGTCCAGAGGTAACTGAGCACTCTGTGCCTTTTCTGTAATATCACCTGATTTTTGTCTCATGTCTGCTTATAGCACTCGTCCTGGGCTTTGACTGGGGAAAGTACCTGCAGGAGCACGGCTTCAAGGCAGCTCCTGTCAGCTGCTTCAAACACGTAAGTAGTTCTTTGTGCCTCACAGTGCACGTCATATACATGGGGCTTCTCTATACCCCTGTGACAAGTGATGGGGAGAGGCCCAGGGAGCTGGTCATTAGGCCCCAGATGATGCAAGTGAAGAAGTTGGGGCTTCTCACAGCTAAGAATGAGAGTCCCACAGAGGGACCAGGAGTTTTGTGGGAGTAAGCAGAGGGGGACTTGGTAGAAGCACTGCCGGTGGTGGTGGCCCAGTGCTGGCTGGGGATAGAATTATTTCTGACTGGAGGTGATAGCAGAAATCTCCCAGCTGCCTTTGCAGTTTGTGTGGATGAGCACAGCCCAGGGTGGTGTGCAGGAAGGAACTTGGTGTATGTGGGCCTGACAGTAGCTGCCCCTCCAGCATGTCTGGCTCCCATCATACTGATCTACAGTCCTTGTGGACCAAGTAGCCAAGGCAGAAACGTGGCAGAATAGCAGTTCTTAGATACTATAGCAGGTCCAGCCTCTCGGTGTATTAAGAGTCACTTGTTCTGTTCCTTTTGACTTGTGCTCTATGATAATTTGAATAAAACTTTATTTTTCTTGAGGATAGGTCAGGAAGACATGTCAGTTTGATGTTTAAGGATTTTGATACTGTAGAGGAATAGCAGCAGCTATTTTGGGATAGGACAGGTGGCAGTGAAATAGTTAAGCGTTGCTTTACAATGTTCTTCCTTTTGGGATCCTCTGTGAACACCCCAGTGAGATGTTGAGACAGTTCGGTTGCATTTCAAGCTGCAGGCACATAAGGGAAGGGTAAGGCATGCAAGTCTGGGCCTGAGGTGAAAGTGTAGCTGCCTAAAACATGTCTGAAAGCTAGAACAAGGGCCTGGGCCCTGCTCTAACTGTCAGCGTCCCTCTACTAACGTGGCTACCTCAATCCTTCAGGTGCCACTCTTCGATCAGTGGGATGATGTGGTGAAAGGTATGAAAGTAGAAGTGCTGAACAGTGATGCCGTGCTCCCCAGCCGCGTGTACTGGATTGCATCTGTCATCCAGATTGTAGGTATGTCTCCAGGGTAATTCCTAATAGCTGGGTGGCTAACCTCCGAGGGAAGCTTTGGAGAGCTGAGTGTAGCTGGCCAAGCAAAACATCAGTTCTTTGGAGCTCTGCAGCTGCTGAGAGATTTTGGAACAGGAAATACCATGATGCAGGGGCTGGGAGCATCTGGTTCCTCTTCTGGTTCCTGGGCTCTTTGCAAGGATGGTTCTGCCTCCAGAATGGCTGGAGAAGCTCTGGTAACCTATGCAGAGCTCTGAAGGCTATGCCGTAGGGACTAAGCTTCTCGTGCCCAACAGGCAGAGGAGAAATTCTTTGCCTCTGATGCCATTCTCTGCTTGTCTCCTGGCAGGGTACAGGGCCCTTCTGCGATATGAGGGCTTTGAGAATGATGCTGGCCATGATTTCTGGTGCAATCTGGGCACAGTGGATATTCACCCCATTGGCTGGTGTGCCATCAACAGCAAAATCCTGGTACCACCACAGAGTGAGTGTGGGACGAGAGGGATCAACACATGCCTGGGCATGGAAGAGCCTTGGTTTATACCAAGTGGGACAGGTGCTACCACTCTGTGGGACCACAGCTCCACTTGTGCTTTGAGTTACAAGGAGCAGTTAGTTCTCTGGGAAGCTGGAGACTGCTTGGACTGCTCCTTCTGCATCTCCTCGTGGTTGACCTGGGGGTGCTGGATGCAGAGCTGGTGTCAGTCCTATGGATGGAGGCTAACGCAGGTGGCTGTTCATCCTTCTGGCCCACACAGTAGCTAGACTTAATCTTTGGGGGAACTTGCTGGTCCTACATCCTGGATAGTGTCTCTGGAGAGTGCACTGGATCCAGTCCCTGCTTAGCTAGTAGTTAGGATTTGCCAGTTTAGCAGAACTCTGGCAAGCTGAGGTTTGCTTGCTGTGGCTCACATGTTTTTGCTCTAATACCACTTCCACATCTAGATCAGTGGAGTTGGATGTCTGCTTGGCCCAGTCCATTCTGTAAGGGTGATCCCTTGCAGCTGTTTGTGAGGGTGAGCTTGCAGAACAGGGGCTGCCTCAGAGCAGGTACGGGATCTGAATGTGAAGAAGGCCTTTTAGTGCAAAAGGCCTCTGAGAGAGGCAGAAAGGTACAGTGTGGTGCTCTCATTCCTTCAGTCATAAAGATGTGTTTTTCCCCTGTGCGCACATAGCTATCCATGCCAAGTACACTGACTGGAGAAGTTACCTCATGAAAAAACTGGTGGGAGCCAGGACCATCCCAGTGGATTTCCACATCAAGGTAAATATGGGAAGCTGTCATTTTATGTGTGAAAATGAAACTGAAGCCAAGAGATGTGTGTGCAACACATCTCTTCTGATTCTGATCTGTGCAACTCTTATATGTCCCCTTGAAACCTGGGCAGGACAGGGTCAGTGAGAGGCCTGTCATGATGATGCTGTAGGTAATGGCACAGCCCCTGTACCCTGTCAGCACAACTGTTTCTCCTTTGGGCCATAGATGGGTTTTAAAAGCTGTTGTCATGTCAACCTTTGCTGGAAAATACTGGGGATGAGGGTTTTTTTGCTGAAGGGGGAGGCCAGTGCAGCTCCAACCTGGCCTTTTCCTGTGCTGTTTCAGTGCTGAGGAATGGCTCTGGGAGTCAAAAGCTTTTGCCTTCAATGTTGGTAGCACAGTGCCCTGTGGGGAGAGAGAGGGGCACAGGCTCCTTCAAAGTGTGTGTGTAAGCAACTGTGCCATGGCATTGCCAGCTTTACAGCTTTTGTGCTTGTTCTGCGTAGCCTGCACTGAGGTTAGATCTTGTTGTAGAGAAGAGACTTGTCACTGGCAACTTTGTAAACCACCACTAAGCAAGATGGTCCCAGAGAGAGCAGGTGGGAAGGAGGGTGATGGATTTTCCTGGGTGCGAGGTAGTTGGTGACACTGAGCTGGAAACTTTGATGTAGTTGGCGTTTCCCTTGTCACTTCTCAGAAAGTTTAGATCATGTTCATATCTGCTTGTTCTGGTGCCAGAGCTTGTAGCTGATAGCTCATGCCATGGAAGAGAAGTGATAGAGACTGATGTTGCCAGTATCTTTCTCCCCCTCAACCGTTCCCACTCCTACCTAATGAACAGGAGGTGGAAGAGGGAGACCAGCTCTTTAAAGTTCTTCTGCAATCAGGTGTAGACTGGTTTGGATGTCAGTCTGGTTTGAGCTACTGCTCCTAGTTGCTGCACAACATTCTGGGATCGCCAGTGCCCAAATGTCAGGTGTTCTTTAAACACCTTTGTGTGCTTGTGGATGTGTAGGGCTAGGCTGTATCAGCACACTGAAGGTCTCAAAAAATCAGTTAGAAGGCAGCCAGTGATTTTTCATGTGCCTGCACCTTTGGGTTAGTCCGAGTAATTCTGGCATTCGAGGTGGAATTGGCAGGTAGATCATCATGTTGCTCTACCCCTGATCAGAGTAAAAAGGTGAAAACAAGGGCCTGACCTCTTTTCTGTCAAGATGCATTTGTTACTGGGTAGAAGGGAAGGGTATCACCTTTCAGTCAACTGTAAATCCTGTTGCCCCGTGGGAAGCTACACCTCTGACTGCTTCCAGCCTTGAAACCCTTATGATCTTATGACTGAAAAAGGCACACAATTCCTCACTCAATTCCTGCTGAACCTCAGTGACATCTGTTTTTCATGCTCACATGAGGTACTGGCTGAGCACAGCTGCTGGGCCAGGGTGGGGGTAGCTGTTACAAGGCCACAGGACAGAGGGCACTTAGGGTGCATGTGCCCAACCGTGCTGTCATCTGTGGGGTTGGCAACCCCCCACCCCCAGATGAGCCCACTCCCATGCATCTGTGTCCAGAGGTGTCTCTCGGTCAGCTTTGGGCAGCACAGGGGGTTGGCTAGGGTGTCTGTGGGGAAAGCTGTTCCCTGAAGTGTTCGGGGATGGAGAACACCAGGTGCAATTGACCTCACCTCCTCTGTTGGCTGTTGCCAGATGGCGGAGAGCATGAAGTACCCGTTCCGGCAGGGCATGCGAGTGGAGGTGGTGGATAAGACCTGTGTGTCCCAGACACGCATGGCAGTGGTGGACACAGTGATCGGGGGCAGACTGAGACTCCTCTTTGAGGATGGCGATGGTGATGATGACTTCTGGTGCCATATGTGGAGTCCTCTCATCCATCCTGTGGGCTGGTCACGGAGAGTGGGCCACAGTATGAAGAAATCAGGTAGGCATCAGGCCACCACAAGCATCTTCTGATTTGCTATGAACTGTCTGAACCCTGCTGTTGACACCAGTCTTGATGTGCTGAGAGCCAGGCAGTTACCTCAGGACCTGACAGATAAAGTCTATGTAGTTGTATGTCTACAGCTTTCCCTCACTAGATAGGTAAAAGCCTAGTGATCTGCTGCCACAGGTCAGGATGGGGGGACTGTAGGGTTTCTTAGCTGAAGCAGGTAGTCTGTCCCTCCAGGGTGACAATGCAGTTTGTAACATCACAGATGTTTATAATATTTTTGAGGAAACTTGTGCTGGCTTCTATAAGACTGGATGCCGTCAGGTTGTGTTTTTCTGGACTTTACAGAGAGGAATTGTTGATCAGCTTAGACACGGAAAAAACAAGACTCAAGCCCTTCTGATCCTTTTTGTTGTCTCCTGTCCTTGCTGCCTCTCCTTGGTGATTACAGCTGCGTGTAGAGGTGTTATTGCTACTGCTGAGGGAGCTCAGCCATCTGCTTTTGAGCAAGCCTGACTTCACAGACCATCTTATAAGAAGGTGTAGAAGGACTGACCTGTTCCTTTTTATTGCTCTTCTCATGGTCTCTGATCTAGGTCTTTCCTAGCAGCTGAGCTCTCATCAGGGAATTAATAATCAGTGTCTTTTCTTACTGCATTTGCTGCAGGTTTCTTTCCTCTCTTTCTTCCATTCTTCACAGAAGAAAAACGCAGTGACATGGCAAACCATCCCACCTTCCGGAAGATTTACTGTGATGCTGTCCCCTATCTGTTTAAGAAGGTAGGACAAGTACTCTTCTGTGTTGACCACAGCAAAGGGAGCAATGATAACACTACTGTCCTTGGGCATACGTGCTGCTGCATGGGTTGTTGAGGATGGCTCATCTGTCTCTCTTACAGCTGTAGGACAATGAGGTCTTTGGGGTGTCAAGGCTGTGGGGCAGGGGCAGGTCAAAATAAAAAGATGGAAGAACTTAAAGACAATGTCAGATTGAGGGACTCAGTTAAGGGCAAGCAGTTGCTTGGAGCTTTGAGTTGGAGAGGGAAGACAATTGCATGGGAGAGACCAGTTACAACAAGGAGCTGGGTCATACTGGTAAGTACTGAGTTGAGAATGAGGCTTGCTTTGCTGTGGAGCAGCAGCTGGGTCTTGGGCCTGCCTCTCTGGCTGACCAGAGTCTTGGCAGGAGGTTGCTGACACAAGCACAGCATTGGTTTGGCTGCCTCTTTGTATTCCTTGTAATATTTCTTCTTTCACTTCCCACCTTGGGTTGAGCCAAGTACAGAAGCTCTGATCCTGTTCGCACTTGGCATGCTTGGTGTTGGGATGGGACGGCCCCGTGCCCCTGACAGCACCTGGTATACCAGAGTCTCCCTTAGGTACGAGCTGTCTATGCTGAAGGTGGATGGTTTGAACAAGGCATGAAACTGGAGGCCATCGACCCCCTGAATCTGGGCAGCATTTGTGTGGCCACTGTTTGCAAGGTAAATTCAGTGGGCAGAAGGAGGTCTCCTGTGTCTGCCTGAGATAACCCAGCCTCTCCTTGAGTCTTTGTGAGTGAATAAGACCGGGTAGGATTTTGCATGAGGGCTGTCAAGAGAGCTGGGCAGCTGGTCTGTGGAGGGAGTTGGAGTGTTACCTCGGAGGCCTGAGAAGCTGATGAGACCAGCAGTGTCCACGTGTGCCTAAGTGGACATCATGAAAACGAGCCTGCTGGCCTGCAAGCTAACTGTCCAGCGTGTGTGACTGGCAGCTACCCTTCCTTCACTCTTGGGCTTGCAGTAGGGAAGATTTGTTCTCCAGTTCTTTGAGTGCATAAAGGCCTCTGTAGTGCTGCCTTGAGGGAGAGAAAGGAAAGGGTAAGAGTTGTGGGGTGGCCTCTATGTGAGGAATGGGGTGTGTCTGTATGGGCAGCATTCACTGGTGTAGGAAGCTGAGGATGGACATATGTTCTGCAGTCTCTCTTGGTGAGATGGTAGTGAGCTCTGCTCCCACACTAGTGTTGGGAAGTAAATTGCTTAGTTGCATTTCCTCAGTGAGATGCGTTGCATGTCCTAAAGTAGATCATAAACTTGTGCTTTTCCTGCTCCTTCAAAAAGCTGTTTGCCCTCATAGAACCCAAGCAGAGGACTCAGACACTTGGAGTTTGGCAAGGGGATGCTAGGAAAGCATTTTATGTCTGTAAAATGTTCCCTTCAGCCATTGCTTGGACCTGTTAAGAGGTTGGGGCAGATGTGCCTACCACATTTGGTAGGCACCAGTTACCAGCGAGTGACAGAATAGGACAAGTCTTGTTGCTCTAGGAGTGGCATGTCTGAAGGTGGTGCCCTTCCCTTCTGCCCAGTAACAAATTCATGGCCTGGGTGGTGTATAGGGTCTCTGGGCTGCCAATAAAGTTTGTTTCTGAGGGAGAACAGAGCTCCTGACCGTTTATGGCTGAGCCCTCTTCACAAGGCTATTAGTGTTGGTCCCAGCCTTGCAGAAATTCCTGAATTGCAGAATTTGGGATTTCTGTTGACTATCAGGAGAAATTATGGTGTGTCCTGGAGCATGTAACATTGTATTTTACTATCTAGTGACAGTTGTGATCCATCTGTGGGGACTTAGGGGAGGATCCTTTGAGAGGAGAGGCTTTACAGAATCACAGAATAGTAGAGGTTGGAAGAGACCTAAGGAGATAATCTAGTCCAACCCCCCTGCCAGAGTAGGTTCACCTAGGGCAGGTTACACAGGAACGTGTCCAGGTGGGTTTTGAAAGTCTCCAGAGGAGACTCCACAACCTCTTCGGGCAGCCTGTTCCAGTGCTCTGTCACCCTCACGGTAAAGAAGTTTCTCCTCACATTGAGGAGGAACTTCCTATGCTTTAGAGCAAGCAAAGCTCTACATTTGTGCACTTCACTCTCATCTCAGATCCTTTTGGATGGGTATCTCATGATCAGCATTGATGGAGCCACATCTGATAACAGCTCTGACTGGTTCTGCTACCATGCCTCCTCGCATGCCATCTTCCCCATCAACTTCTGTCGGAGGAACAACATTGATCTGACTCCTCCCAAAGGTGAGATCTGGACTCTGCCCTGTGGAACAAACCTGAATGCAGAATCTGCTGGGCTGTGCTTTTCTGAGAGGTGACAGGTTGTGTTGAATCAAAACTACACATGGTCCCAATCTTCCTGTTTCTCAGAGAGATAGGGCTGGCTCAGAGAACCAGTCCATTTGAGCTGTGCCCATATACCAAGTCTGGATACTTTGTGGAAAAAAGTAACATCTCCAGAGGGCATTAATAGCATGGTGGCTAGCTCCCAGGGGATCAGCAGGAGAGGCTATGATCCCCAGACTGAACAGAATCAAAGGCTTAAAGGACAGGGAGGGGTGGGAAAGGTATAGGTAGAGCCATTGCTGCATGACAAAGTACTTAAAGGTGGCAGGAGTCTTCTCTATTCTTCTTGTATGAATAAATCTGAGACCAATATTTCTGCAAAATCCTGAGAGGCAATCACCCTAGGAGTGTTTTTACTGCCTCGTCTGGCCATACCCAAAAAAGGCCTGCTCTGAATTTCTGTGTTGCAGCACTTTTGTGCAGTGCTATTCTGTCTTCCTTTGATGTTCCTGCCAGTGGGAGAAAGATTGGTCCTAGTGATTTGTTTTGAAGATACTTCTTCCTGCCTGCTGCTTCTCCTCACCTTTCTCTGTACAACTGACATGGACGTTCCGAGTTGCAGCTTGTGCTTTTCTGTATTTGCCCGCTGGAGGGGGGTACTGGCCTGCCTTGGGATCTGTGCACTAGGTTTGTGTCCAAGGTCAGGCTGTATGTGCTGATAGGAAACTGCTTTGCAACTAGTTGCTATGTCTCCTTCCTGCCTCTTCTGCCTTTTCCCTCAGCTGGTCTACCCAGTGACTGCCTTTTTCCCTCTTACCATTTCTTCCTGCTGCAGGGCTTGATGCAAAGACCTTCACCTGGGAAAGTTACCTGGAAAGGACTAAATCAAGACCTGCTCCAGCACGGCTCTTCAACACAGTGAGTGCTGCCAGGAAGAAAAGATGTGTAGGGAATCTTGCAGTCAGCAAGGAGGAGCATGAGAGCTCTGGCTGTCACAGGATGGTTGAGGTGGAAGGGACCTGTGGAGGTCATTGTGTCCAACACCCCTGCTTCAAGCAGGGTCACCTAGAGTGGATTGCCCAGGACCATGTCCAAACAGCTTTTGAATATCTCCATGGGTGGAGACTCTACAAGCTCTCTGGGCAACCTGTGCCAGTGCTCAGTTGCCCTGACAGTAAAAAGTGTTCCCTGATGTTCAGAGTGAACCTGCTGTATTTCAGTTTGTGCCCATTGCTTCTGGGCTTGTCCCTGGGCGCTACTGAGAACAGTCTGTCTTTGCACCTTCCTTTCAAGCATTTATACACGTTGATAGGATCCCCTCTGAGCCTTCTCTTCTCCAGGCTGAACAGCCCCAGCTCTCTCAGCCTCTCCTCATGTAAAAGATGCTCCAGTTCCTTCATTGTCTTTGTGGCCCTTTGCTGGACTCTCTCCAGTATGTCCTCGTCTCTCCTGTACTGGGGAGCCCAGAAATGGACGCAACACTCCAGGTGTGGCCTCCCCAGTGCTGAGTAGAGGGGAAGGACCACCTCCCTTGATCTGCTGGGAACATTCCTCCTCATGCAGCCCAGGTTACCGCTAGCCTTCTGTGCCCCAAGAACACACTGTTGGCTCATGTTCAACTTGGTGTCCACCAGAATCCCCAGGTCCTTTTCTGCCAAACTGCTTCTCAGCCACTTGGCCCACAATGTGCTGGTGCCTGGGGTTGCTCCTCCCCAGATGCAGGACTTTCCCTTTGTCAAACTGCGGGAGGTTCCTATCAGACCATTCCTCAGCCCGTTGAGGTCCCTCTGGATGGCAGCACAACCCTCTAGTATATCAGTCACTCTCCCCAGTTTTGTGTCACCAGCAAACTTGACAAGTTTGACATGACATTCTATCATGTCATCCAGATAATTAATGAAGATGTTGAACAGGATTGAATCCAGTATTGACCCCTGGAGTACATTGCTAATTACTGGCCTCTGATTAGACTTCCTCTGAGCCCAGCCACTCAGCTGGTTTTCAGTCCACCTCACTGTCTCCTCATCCAGCCTGTAATTCTATCAGCATCTCTGAGGATCTTATGGGAGACAGTGTCAAAAGCCTTCCTGAAGTCAGGATAGACAATATCCAGTCTCTCTACTGGGCTGCTCTTTGCTTGCAGTCAGCACTTCTAAGGAGAGCCCAAGGCACAAGAGTATGTACCCTCCAAGTGAAGGCCCTGTTTGGCTGGTCAGGACAAGCAGTGTCCCTTTGGGTGTGACCTGCAATTCTAAAATGTTTCCAGGAGCTCCAGGCTCCTGGTGGGTTCTGTACCACTTATTACCTGTGGCCATGTGGCTGGCACATGGGTGGAGGGAGTCTGCTTTGTATCAGCAAAACTGGACATAGGCCCAGGTCCTGCAGTATCTTTCTGATTTCCCAGGGCTGGCTCAGGTTTGGGGGTTTGATTTGGTGTCCCGTAACTGCTCCCTGTGGCTCCCCCTAGGCCAGGGTCTTGTTTCTAAAGGCTGGGCTGAGAGTCACAAAGGACACAGCTGGTCTCGGGTCTGTTCCTATGTGCCCCCTGCTGATATGTGACCAGTTGATTCTGTTTTGTGATTGTGAGCTTGTTCTCCCTCTGCTTGCTTTAAGCTAGAGGCAAGTCTGTTCCAGGGTGCTGGTGGCCAGATGGGTTGGACTGGGCGCAATGGCCTTGGGTTTTCTTTTTTCATTTTTTTTCTGCACCCAGGACTGCCCAAACCATGGCTTCAAGCCAGGCATGAAGGTGGAAGCAGTGGACCTGATGGAGCCCCGGCTCATCTGTGTGGCCACAGTGAAGCGTGTCATCCACCGTCTCCTTAGCATCCATTTTGATGGCTGGGACAACGAGTATGACCAGTGGGTGGACTGCGAGTCTCCAGACATTTATCCTGTGGGGTGGTGCGAGCTGACAGGCTACCAGCTTCAACCACCTGTTGTTCCAGGTGAGTGAAGATTTTTCTGTGATTTCTAAGGCTAGAGACAAAGATTTCCTTCCTCTGGCTCTGAGTGGCTCCTTTTTTGGGGCCTTGGGAGGAGAAAAATGCCTCCTTGATTTGCCCTAGTTACCGTTAGTCTTCCTCTGCTGCCACACATTCTAGCAGCTAGCAGAGGGAGGAGTCTGTGGTGGGGAGAAACAGCCTGAGATTTGATGTTGGCTCTATTTTCCCTCTGTTCCCCCACCTGCACACCAACAGAGAATTGCTCCTGATGAAGACGGGTAGAGTTCCAGGTGGTCCTGTCCCTGCACAGCTCCCTTTTTACTAAGTGTACCTACAACCTCAGCCAGGTAGCAGGGGGAGCTTGGCCCCTGCTCCCTTTTCTCATTGGTTTTCTGGCTCTGTTTGTAAAAAGTAAGAGCGTGAAGGTGGAGTTTTATTCTCTCCCTCTCAAGAGTTTATTCCTTCCTTTGTCACAGGGAGGCCACTGCCCTCACCTTTGCAGATGTTTTCCTTCTTGTCCCAAGCTACAAACCTTTCTTTACTGCCCCTGCCAAATCTACTGGGCCTCTCTCCCCTGTGCTGCCCCAGCCTGCCGCCCTGGCCCCTCGTCTGGAAGCACAGACAGCAACTGTGCTGGAGCCTTGCTGTCCCCTCAGCTGGTTGTCTTGGGAAGAGGGCATTGGCTCGGGGGGACGGGTTTTATCTTGTTTCTCGCTTATGTCACTTCATCCCAGTTACCTACTGGTTATGGGACTTGGCTTTCGTTTCCCTCTCGTCTCTATGACAGAGCCCACAACTCCAGTGAAGGCCAAGGAGGTGCCCAAGAAGAAGAAGAAGAAACCCTATGGAAAGAAGAGTGAGTGATGTTTGATTAGTGCCCTCCCGCTCACTCGCAGGCTGGGCCCAGTTAGAGAAACCCTGTCCATGTCCCATCAGAGCAGGAGAGAGAGGCCTTGTCTTGCCGTGGATGCCCTCAGTCAGCTGTGGGTTTGACAACACAGCTTCATCCTTCTTAACTGCCTAAAAGAGCAGCAAGCTGTGTGTGTGGGAAGGATCTGTTCTGCAGTCTGTTTTCTGTTGGCTGAGGTATAGATGGCGCTTGCTTCCAGGCCTGAGGTTGTGCTGCTTTCCCTACTGTGTCCATGGTCGGAGGGAGATTGTTTGCTGCAGCTGGAGGGTAGCTGGAGAGCAACCCTGCCTGCTTTGTGCTGAGGGAAAGAAGGCCTTAAGATGGCTGAAGAGGCCAGTAGTGGGCCTGGACCATGTTATTGCTTCATCTTGTCGTCGTCGTCGTCATTGTTGCAGTAGCTGTGGCAAATCACGTGTAGATAGACAAGAAATTCCTTCCTGGGAGGGTGGGGAGGAAAGGACATCCAAAGAACATAAAGACGTTCAACCTAAATAAAAATGTCAAGCTAAAACTGAAAACATTAATGCTACAATGTCCATGCCTTGCAGCCAACATGCCCATTAGGACTAGACCCAGACAGGTAAGCAAAGCTGACTCCAGACTGATTCCAACAGGACCCGCTCCTTGGAAGTTAAGCACATGCTGAAGTGCCTTGCCTTTAATGAAGGAGAACATGGAGGAGCATATTTTGAGACAATGACTATAGAATTTTTCTCCAGTAGGCCATTTCTGTCGAGTAACCAGTTGGCAGCTAATGACCATGTAGCTTGCTGGTCAGTTGTGCTGGTCCCTGGCTTGTGGTTTCTCAGTGAAGCAGGGTTGCTGATTTTTCAGAGGAAAAGAAACACTTTTCCTCATGCTCTGTTATCTCTTTTGTTAAGGAAAAAAGTTACCTGCCAAAACCCGCAACATCAAGCAGGCTGTCAAGAAGCCTTCCACCCCGAAGATAAAACGAGAAGCAAAAGCTGCCAGCAAGGCTTTGCCAGAGCCAGCACCTGATGAGAGTAAGGGAGTGAGTTACTCTACCCAGCAGCCACATGCAGCTCTCCCACCTACACCCTGCATGCCAGAGCCCTCCCAAGGCCTGTGCTGGCCTCTTGGCTGTTGAGTCATGAGTGCCCCCAGGCAGGGAAGGGCAGCACCATGTCAGAGACAGTGAGAGTAGGAGAAAGCCTTTGCCTGCTTCCCCTGAGAAGGTTTGGTGGCACCAGTACAACTAGATACCTTGGCACTGCTCATGCGTGCTGAGAGCCTGGCTGCCCTACTGAGCAGTCTGGTTGTGTGAGGTCAGTTAGGGAAGAGAGCAGAGGTGTGCTCTCACATTCCAGTCCCTAAAAGGGCTGGTACAGCATGTGAACACAGCCCATCGTGCTGAGCATCAAAAGATGTGATCAGAGGAGCATCTGGCAGCTGGGTCACCTGCCAACCCTAGTGAGTGTTGGGGAGGAGAGTGGGTGAGGTGCATTGTGCATAGGGGGATGAAGCCTCATGAAGGTCCCTGTTACAGAGGTTTAGTTTCCCCTGTGTGGACTCAGGCAGGCAGAGGATGGACCTCACTGGCTTTTCCTCCCTCAGCCCTAAAAGTTGTTCTAGGGAACAGGCAGCTGAACACTGCCAGGATTTAGCCCCATCCTGTGGTAAGGGACCCTCAAGAAGCGGGCTGGAAACCTGGGGTGTTGTGAGTATCTGCATGAACAGAGCTGATTCTGGAGTGCCTGTGTTCATTTTGCTTACTTATTTTTCCCCTCTCTCTTTCTGTCTCTTGCTAGTCATTGCCGTACAGGTGAAAGAAGAAATCATCGACCCCTCAGAGGCAGAGTTTGGAGGCACAGAGCTTCCCATTCCTGTCAGCAGCATAAAGCAGGAGGTCACAGACTGATCCTGGAGTATCCCCCAGCTGCCCACAGCAGCCGGCGCTTCACCTTGTGACTCTGGGGAAGGCCCTAGCAAAGGGAAGCAGAAGACTGAAAGGGCCTTCCCTTTGTGAGGCAGACCACTCTGCAACATCACAACTCTGCTTTTCTGGTGTGCAAGAAAATTTCTCCCAGACTTGTAATTTTAAGCCCCGGGAAACAGATTCCAGAAAGGCTGCAGGTGTGCTGAGGAGCATGACAAGGATGGCTGCTGGGGTTGTGTGCGCCTGACTTTGAAGGCACCTTTCCAAGCAGGAGTTCCCAATGGGAAAGGAGGCTGCCAGAGCACAAAAGGGCAGTTTGGGTTCTTGGCTGTGGCCACTGGTGGTGAGCTGCAGTCTGAGAGATGTGAGCAGGTCACATGCATCAGGAAGTCAGCTGCCCTTGTAGAACGTTAGTGCTCTGGTCTAGGTCCTCCAACACTAGAGAAAGTCAGGACAGGAAGAGCGGAAAGATGCCAGAAAACAAAGGATGATGATGCCTCTTGAGGGAGTGAGAGACCTTTGTGTCGTCATTTTTTGCTTTTGAACCCAGAACTGCAGAGGCCATGGTGCACAGTTTTTAAAAAATTTTTTAGCAGTCTTACTATAAATTTGATTGATGATCTGTACCCTAAAGCCCTGTGAATGAAATTTGAGGAGGAGGCCAAAGGCTTGTGTCCTGCTTTCTTATTCATCAAAATACTGGGGTTAGCCAAGATAGAGAGGAGAAGAGGACTTTTAAGTGGGTTGATACAAGTAGACAGTGGTTTGGGTATTTTTTTGAGGCATGCAATAGGTTTTTTTCTTTGCCCTCACCCCTCTCTATTTGCTGGTTCTGCATAAGGGCTAAACACCACAAGAGTGCAAGGTAACCTGAGGCAAGGCTGCCGTTTCCCATTTTAGAGGAAAGCTGTAACATTCCTCTCTTTCCCTTGACTGGCCATCAAAGCTTAGGACAGAAATCAGAAAGGTCAGTACGGCAGCAGTGACGAAAACCAGTTTTAAATCTCCTGTAGCAGGTTCCTGTGACCTTTCTGCAAGGGAAAAAGTGCCCTGCCAGTCAGTGTCGCTGCAGGGCCCAGCCGTGTAGGGCAAGTGCCTTGTCAAACCCACCAGGAAAGTGGTGGTTGTCCAGGACACCATCATGGCCACAAAATGGCTGCCTTGGCCATGCTCCCTTCAAGCTCCTAGGCAAGAGCTTCTGATGTCAGAGTAGTTCCTGCTTTGCACAGTGGTTCATGACAAACAAAAGCAATGTTGGTAAGCTAACTTTCTAGCAAACACGGGGTAGAGGCTGGGAGTATTAACACAGTCTTCCTCTTTTCCTTCCTAGAGTGAAATGGAGCCTTTAAAAGGAGAGGGAAGGAAGGGCTGGGAGGAAGCAGTGAAACTCCAGTGGAAAAAGTGTGTCAAACTGAGTGCAAGAGCTGTGCCATCTCTGCCCATCTCTGACTGGCTCCCAGGGAGGACCCTGAGCTCCTGGGGAAGCCAATGGGGAGAGCAGGGTGGGGGATTTTTATGGAAAGCATGTGATGGGGCTTCCCTGCCAGTGGCTGCTTGCCTGTCCTGCCAGATCTGCCCATCTAGTGCAAGCTGGTGCTCACAACAGATGTCTTAATGTGGGAGGATCTCATGTCAGGGCAAAGCCATCACCCTCCTTACTTACCCTGCCGCTTTTCCCCAGCCTCATCAAACCACTGGGCTTGTAGGGCCACCTGTCCTTATAGGATGATAATTTCCAAATACCTCCTGTTTTTTCCTGTCACAGTTCTATGCCCCACATGCTGGTTTAATGGCTAGAAGTGTTTATCTTTTAAAGCCTTCTCAATTTGAACAAACCTCTGACTTTAGAATGGAGCCAGGGGGTTCCCAACCTGAGCTGCCATGGGGAATGGGTTGGGCACATGGCTTATGGGATCAGTGATCCCATACCACCGATCAAATCCTGCAGCAAAGACAAAGGTTTCAATCTGCTAATTTTTAATTCTGAGGAGCTGCTGGGAATTCAGGCAATGTTTTCACTGATGCTAATTAAGTTTCCTGCTCCAAGGTTTGAGCCAGGGCAGGCTCTTGCATTGCTGCCGTTTGTAGTCCCGCTCGAGGCTCCTCAGTCATTTCTGAAGCTGTGAAAGCACAACACTCTTAAAAAACAAACTTGTGGCTTCCAGCTTTTCCCCAGGGTTGGAGGGAACCTTGGGAAGAAAATGCAAGTATTTGACTTTGTTGTTAAGAGTCATCAAAGTGTGCTGCAAACACCACAGAAGGTTTTTGCACCAGTTCTTTCCAGGGTAATGTGCCTCTCTGTCCTGCAAACACAAACCATGCATCTTTGGCAAATCAGCATCACTTTGGTGGCACCATGCTCTCACCTTTGCAACTTGGGCAATATCCATGTCACCGTGGTGGAGGGGCAGGTCTAGAAAAAGTACTCTCACCAGAGTGTAGGTACAGCTCTGAGTTTCACACGTTTCCTAAGCTCTGTTCTTGAAGTCTCTGGCTCGTGATTTTCCCAATCTCCTTTTCTTGCTGGGCTTGCTTGTAGCCTTGGTCTTGTCAGGACTGGCTCCCCCACCCTTGCCTCTGCTCCAGCCAGGGCAGGTTTGGAAAGCAGTGGAAAGCTTCACCTTCAGCCCCTGCGCTTCTGCAGGGGACCCACAGGTGGCCCCTACGCGGAGGTTGAGTTTGTCAATCCACCTGAAAACATGGCAGGAGATCAGGGAAAGGAATGGAGACAGGGTGAAGGGAGAGGCAAAACTTGGTGACTGTAAGTAGGTGCAGATCACAGAATCACAGGTCCTTCAAAGCCAGGCCACGTTGCTCAGGGCCTCACCTGTGTGACCGTTGAATATCTGAGTATCTGCCCACCCCAGCTTGTAGCTGCTTTCCCTACACCAGGAAAGCCCAGGCTACTTCCATCTTTGCATGTAGGTGTGTGCTCCATCTTGCCACCATGGGAGAAGACAAGAAAGGGCTAGCATGTTGTGGGGTAATATCCAAAAGGGCCTCCAGTGCAGCAGGGTCTGGTCATCCCCAGGTCTGCTCCCCCCTCAGGGCACTCACCTGCGCAAGGGAAGGAGCTGGCAGTCACAGTGGAAAGGCACATCCCGCAGGTTGAGGATCTCCAGCCCTGTGAAGTTGCTCATGTCGGGGATGTTGCTCATTTTGTTGCTCTCCAGGTAAAGGCTTCTGACCTTGGGACCAAGGCCAGCGAAGGCACCAGGGGAAATCTGCAATAAAGGGAGGGGGAGTTAGGGGTGTCCTGATGGGGACAGGGGAGCAAATCTCTGTCTCTGCGTCACTAATCAGCCTGGGAGGAGCGACTGAGACAGGGCACTGATAATTAATCACTTTCAGTCACATTTTGGGACTCACTAGACCCTGCTCAGTCCTCCTGAAAAGAAGGTGACATGCAGGAGGTCTTAGAGCGATCCCTGGGTGCTGTTAAAGGTGGGTGTTCCTTATGAGTGTGGTGCTAACACCACTTTTTTTTTTTAGAGGATGGAGGGATTCAGGATAATAGTGAAAAGTCACACAGGACAGCTTGTAGTAAGAGCAGGGGAAAGAAGGCCAGGCATGGGGGAAGGTGGTGGTTTGGCGAATGGGCTGGACCCCACTGAAATTGGGTGTCCTTAAAGACTGGAGGGAGTGTGGCTGTCCCAGGAAACTGGGGGACAGGTTGGAGCTGAGCCCGAGACCTTCTCCTCCCAGCCAGGTTAGGAAGCATCTCCTAAAGCCTTTGGGAGTTCAGGACATCTATTTGGATGCTCCAATAAGGGCCACCAGCCCTGGGTACTGGAATGAGATAGAACCTAGACCTGTGCCTTGTGGTGCCCCTGCCCCTCAGGGGTCCCCAGCCCCGCGTACCCGCTCTAGGCCCATGTTGTCCAGGTAGAGGTGTTGCAGGCTGGAAGCCACTGTCAGAAAAGCACCATACCCCATGCTCCTGATGGGGTTTCGGGACAGCTTCAGCTCATTCAGAGCAGGCAGGCCCCGCAGGGCTGCTGTGGGCACCTCTGCCAGGTGGTTTCCCTCCAGGTACAGCTTCTCCAGCATTTTGGCAGGAGCCAGAGCAGGGGGGGCAATGTGCCTGATACCATTCTCAGCAAGGTAGAGCCAGCGCAGCTTCTTGGCCCCAGCCAGGTCACCCTCCACCAGCTCCCTGATGGCATTGTGCTGCAGGTGGAGCGAGATGAGGTTGGGCAGGAGCTGGAAGGCACCCACGGGCAGGTGGGTGAAGGCATTGTGGTCCAAGTCAAGGTAGGCCAGCTGTGGGGCTCCCTCAAAGGCAGCAGCAGCCAAGGTGGAGAGACGGTTGCCAGTGAGGTAGAGGTAGACCAGGTTGTCCAGCCCCCGCAGCGCCCTGGGGTGCAGGACTCTGATGTCACAGCTCTGCAGATGGAGGGATACCAGCTCCTTCAGGCCAGGGAAGGCATTTGGCAGCACTGTCCTGAAGGTGTTTCCACGGAGGCTGAGGAGGCGAGTGTCCCTGGGGAAGCCTTGAGGGATCTCCTGCAGGTCCCTGTTCTCGCAAGATCCATGATGGAAATCGGGGGAGCAGGCACACTCCCGGGGGCACTGCCCGCTGCCAGCCGCCCTTGGCTGCTCTGACGGTGTGGTGGGACTGGGCAGTGGCAGGGGGTGGCTGCATCTCATCTCAGGAGGCCTCAAGGAGTCGAGGGGGCGGCCACGGAGGGCAGGAGGTGCGGCGCAGGACCCCTCCGCCTGCACCCGCGCCCTTGCCAGCCAGGTGTGGAAAGGGCGCAGGAGGCATGAGCAGAGCAGGGGGTTCCCCGCCAGGCTGACCCTCGCCAGCCCCCTGGCCCCAGCCAGGGGTGGCAGTCCCTGCAGCTGGTTTTCACGGAGGTCCAATGTGCGCAGCTGGGGGCTGCTGGCAAAGGCCTCGGGTGCCACATCCTGGAGGGCAGCATGGTTCAGGAAGAGGTGCTTCAGGGAGGCCATGGCCAGGGCCTCCTCTGCCACGTAAGTGATGGGGTTGTGGCCCAGGTCCAGCCATGTGGCCCCATCCAACCTGGCCAGGGCCTCACCAGGCAGCGCCTGCAGCTCATTGTGGTCCAGGCTCAGCCTGCGCAGGGTGGGCAGGGCAGCAAAAGCCTCACTGCCCAGCACATGGAGGGCATTGTGGGACAGACGGAGCCACCTGAGGGCCTGCAGCCCCTGGAATACCATGTCTGGGAGGTAGACCAAGGCATTTGCCCTCAGGTCAAGCACAGTGAGGGACCCCAGATGGCCAAAAGCACCAGGTTGGATCTCCTCAATACGGTTCCCCTCCAGGATGAGCTGCTGGAGGGAGGAGAGCCCATCCAGGGACTCCTGGTAGAGGAGGGCTATGCCATTAGAGGCCAGGTTGAGGTAGACCAGCCTCCCCAAGCCCCGGAAAGCCCCTTCCTCCAGCCTCTCCACCTTGCAGTGCTGCAGGTCCAAGTGTGTAAGGTATGGAGTGGTGAGGAAGGCTCCCAGTGGGATGACTGTGAAGCTGTTTCTCCGAAGGTCCAATTTTTTGGTGAGCTGTTGGTCACACAAATGAAATGCTGAGTTACCTGAGGGCTGCCATCCCCATCTACTCTTCCCCCTTCCCCGCCCAGGCCTTCACATACCTGCGGGATGGTGCTGGGGATGGCTGTCAAGTTCCCATTGAGGCAGAGGACGTAGGCACGGAGGTTGTCACAGATGCAAGGTGTGGGGCAGCGGGCAGCAGCCGTCCCACCCAGTACCAGGGCTGCCATGAGCAGGAGGAGTCCCCAGGACAGCCTCATGGTGGAGAGCATCTGCAGCCAGGGAGAGATGGCAGTGAGGCCAGGAGAGGGGTCAAGCTCCCACACATCCCCAAACAGCATTAGTTACTGGCACCGGGTGCTATGGGGGCTCTTGCTTGTGACCTACTAGGGCAGCTCTCACCATCTCTTGCTCTCATATCATGATTTTACAGGTCATAAAAGAGGAGGAGAGAAAAAAGAGAAAAATATTTAGAATGAAAAGCGAAGGTCACACATAGCAGGTTTCTACTTGGAAACAACTTTTAACTGGGTTATCTAAATTCCCTGAGGGCCATTTGGGAGCATCTATGGGGAGTGTGGGGGGGGGAGGGGTTACTTGTGAGGAACTGGCTTGGAGCAGACACACATCCCTCCCTCCCTCCATGCTCCCCACACACTATGCATAGCAGGTTTTGGCATAAATCTCCACTGTTTAGCTGCAGGAAGGACGAGTTGGTTTTGGCAAGGCAGGAGAGAGCTCCTGGGGCAGAGGTGCCAGAGAGGGGCCAAGGCTGGGGGGAGCACAGAGGGGACACTGGGGCTGCAGCTATGGCAAATACACACAGACACACACTCCCCCCAAAGCTCCGGGGAGCAGCAGCAATGGGCTCTGTAAGGCTCAAATCTGTGAAGCCACCATGGTGCCCATCCCCTTGCTCACCATTGCTGATCATCTCCCCTGGTCCCATGTCCCTACTCTGCCACCACAGCCACCCTCCCCTCCTCCCCTTCCCCCATACATTGGGGTCACCCCCCTCCTGTACAGCCACTGGTGAGTGCCACCTACGCAACGCTCTCAGCTCAGCCCTCATCTTGCGCCTGGGCACCACCACACGCTGAGCACTGTCCCGCCACCCCCTCCCACGCACTCCAGGGGATTTACACACCTGAGGGTACCTGGACCACAAGAAGTAGCAAAGAAAGAGAGGAAAGCAGCCCCTTCCCGTCCTGTGGCTGCCAAGCTCCTGTGCTGGTGTTCGTTCTCCTTGCAGAAGCATGAGCTGAATGGGCCCCGTTGTGTTGCTTTCCCAGCAGCACTTGACAGACAGAGACAGAAACGCAGGAGGAGGAGGAGAAGGAGGAGGCAGTGGAGGAAGGGTAGAGCACCCCTGGAGAGAGGGCAGCGACCCAGACATTTCCTCCCCCTCCCCTCGCAGGGGGCCAGGGGAGCCCGAGCCTGGCATGTCACAGCCCCAGCCCGGCCAGAACCCCCGTGTGGGATTGGCAGTCCCTGCTTCCCAGGCTCTGCCTCGCTTTTCCTGGCTGCCAAAGTCCCAGGAGTGATGGAAGCATAGATGACATCCAGCCAAAATAGCAACGGTGCCGGCAAGCCTGAGCAAAAGGAAAGAGACAGCTGGCAGGGTGCACTGTGGGGCCACGTCACATTTACAGCTCTTTCTTCTAATTTTGTTTCTCTGCTTGTTTTGAAGACACCAGGGGTGGCAGTGCTTGTGTGCAACACCGTTTGCTTGCAGAAGGCCAGGGAGGCCTTTGCTTTCCTCCCCAGCTCTGTCGTTTCCCTTCTTTGGCTCATATTTCACTCTCCCAGGGAACATCAGCAGATCTGCGGCCCAACAGAAAGCTGGAAGATTTGATAGTAATGTCTCTCCCCCCTTCAAGCCCTTTCCCCGTTCAGCAATCTCAGCTGCTAGAACCAGTATGTCCCATCCCAGTGCCACCTGTGGGCGATGGCCACGCTGGCTGGGGTCTATGAGCTTTCCCACTGCTGGATGGCCAAAGCCTCCCTGGCCCCTGCCTTGGGCCAGCCTCCCTCCATCTCTGCAGGCTCCCAGAGGTGCTTACTGTTCCTGTGACATGAGGCAACCACCCAACCACACTGATGTGAGGAGCAGCTTGTAGGCACCAGCTCTCACGCTCAGCTCTGCAGTGCAGGGAGGACTATTGGGGATCTAGTTCTAGAACCTGCTCTGGGCTGGCAGCAGTCACCCTGGGGAGCTTGCTGCCTGCACCAAGTCATCAAGGCCCCTTTTGGGGTCATGGCTGGCCTCAGGAAGGGCCAAGTGAAGGTGCTTGTTTCATGTTAAAGTCACCCTAGCCATATGGTCTTCACCCTACCCTGCTGCATGCTGACAGTACAGCTGGGCCCTCATGGCAACACCCTGAGCTGCTCCTGCTCTGTCTAGCAGTGCTGCATCCAGGGCTCCAATGCTAGCCTGTCCTCACTGCCATTCAAGTCCCAACACCAAGATGACCTTGCAGCACCACCTCCTCCCTGGATCTGTTGGGACTTCACCATGCAGAACCACCTGGCCACCCTGCAGCTCACTGTCAACCCCATCTGCCACCATCACCCCCACCGCAACCCTGGCTGCTGTCCGGCCCACCCTCCTTCCCAGTGCCTGGTCTCCCATCATCTTCCCTGGCCCAGAGCCTTCCCCCCTGCTTGGCTAACCACATAGGCAGCAACACCTCCCCTTCTGTGGTTTCACTGCTCACAGATCCGCATCGAAAACCACTCCACACAGAGAGCTCTGCACTACCACCTTGCTGGAGTAATAAAGTTCAAATTAACAATACTTCTGACAACAGTGGTGCTTTTGAGGTGAGATGGTTGCACAATGGCTGAAGCAACACTGAAATGACCCCACGTTCCTCCAGAGCAGTGCTGGGAAATGGTCATCCTCTGTGAGCAACTTCTCAACTTCTAATGGAAACCAGAGTTCCCAACTCCCATCCTTTCCCTTCCCTCCCTCTAATCCTGAGGCATGACAATTTAAAGGGACTCTGAGCCCATGTTCTACCTAGAAGATCTTCCAGTGACAGTCTGCACACCCTTTTCCTATACACATCTAGTCTTGATACAGAATACCAGGACCAGGAAATTCCTAAGTATTGTTTGCTTTTGAAAGAAACTCATGGATCAACATCTCACACTGTTCTGCTACTATGGCTTGGTTACTCAAAGCTTCCTGAACAGGTTCTCCCCACAATCTGGCCCACAGGTCTTTGTGCAAGCAGCAGCATCCCTCTGACCTTCACAGGCTCTGTCAGACAGCCTTGAACACACAACATGCTCCATGGCACCCATTGCAGATGGCCTCCTGTGGAGGTTAACACCTTGCCTTGGTCTCTTGATCTCTGGTCTGCATCATGTTGCTTTTCTCCATGACCCTCCTCCAGGGCAGAAGGACATGAAGAGCTATAAGAGGCCAGGGAGCTTCAAGGTAAGCTACACTAGGTTCAAGACTTACATAAAATACAGATTCTTTAATGTCCCAGTTTTGCCCCCAAGCTTGTGACAAAATTTAACAGATTTGCTTTTGCAAGAGACAGCTGAGGGAATGGGATGAGGTGAAGGAGGCAAGGCTGAGCCTGCAGTGATTGAAGCTCCCTCTGTAGGTGCAGGTACCTTCACTAGCAATTTGGACACAGAGGAGCTCCAGCTTCAGCCACAAAAACTGGGAGAAAGTGGATTTTGCTCTTAGCCTTAGGGCAGCCTTTTTTTAAAGGAGGGGGCACTGCTCTTACATAAAGGCCAGCACCTTCCCTGCAAGAGCAACAAGACACTGCTTTCCTGAGCCTGCTGGAGCACAGCCACACAAAACTTCCCACAGCCACCCCAGTTCCACCAGTTGTCTTGAACAGGCCCACAACCTGGGGGAGTTTAAACAGAGAGCATGTTCAAGTAAGTCTTGCACATACCACAGGCTTTATTTCAATGCAGTGCCCCAAGCCCTTTCTGTGCTGCTAGCACATCCCACATACTAACACCAGCTTCTCCTGCAGTTAGGCTGAGCACATGCACCCTGCCAGCTGTGGCACATGTTGCCTCTCACCATGAGGAGACAGCTGACTCCATTTCCATGGCTTCTTCCTGGCACTGCCCCTATTTATAGTGCATGTCAATTATAGGGTCAGGTGAGAGTGGATGAATAGTCTCCTCCCACTGAAAACAGAGGGAAAGAACAACTCTTTCCTACCTAAAGAGATGTGTTGATTCTCAGAGACTTGAAAGATGAGGGGGCAAGACCAGCCCCTGATCCTGTGTGCTCAGGAGTGGTACAGGGAGGTGCCACAAACATGTAGGCACATGGACAATCCTTCAGCACAAAGAAAAAAGTACGGCTCTAACAATGATCAGCACAGCCCTAATTCTTCATGCTCTTAGAGGTGCTCAGCTTTAAACTGTGAACAGTTCCAATGTTGTGTCAAAGGGAGGAGGAAAGGGAATGTGTACCCCACATGGACTTTATGGATTGTATTCACTTCCAAACCAAGTCTATTTAATTAGAAAGAGAAGTGAAAGGGACAGCAAAAGGGACAGGAAGGAACAACAACACAGGTGATGGCAACAACAAAAATTTACAATAAAAATATGCTTGCTCCCTCAAGCAATGGCCACCAGGGTCAGTCACACTACACAAATATTCCAAGCCACAGGAGCAGGGGAGTAGCATAAAATACAAAATCAGCCACACACTGCCTGCAACAAATTGACCTGAAACAAAGGGGAGCACACTTTGTCCCTCTGACCCAGCAGCAGCAAAAGGGGGTCAAGCACTCCCCAGGCCTGGAGAAGCAGGGACAGCAGCAACAGCATAACCTCCCTCCTGCACACTGCTGGATACAATCAGGCAGCAGTCACAGTCCAACAGAATAAAATGCACAACAGGGTTGATCCTGATGGGAGTGCTTCTGTGCCCAGTGTTACTCTTGGCAGACCCTTGCCTATGAGACTGAAGTGGAGAATTCTTCAATTCATGCAGAGCTCAGAGCAGCACTGAGATTCTAGTGTAAGCACCTGCCATACAGACCAGGGAGTCACTTCATGAGGCATAGAAAACAAGAGTTCAGCAGGATCGTTTCAGGTTTATGAAAGCAGAAGGAAGGACAGCCCTCCTATAGAGGAGGAAAGGAAAAAAAAAAGGACAGCATGTCTTGTATGGGCTCTGGAATCCCCTCCCACCACGCAGCTCTGAGTTCCCTGCTGACGACAGTCCTATGAGGAGGGAAGGGCACAGCAGCACATCTCTTGTCTCTTACAGCTGGTGGAGGGTTTGTAAGAGCATGTGGCGAGCAAAGGAACAGGACTCGAATGCACGGTTTGGTCTGTGGAAAGAGGAGAGAGAGAGACTTCAAACACTGAAGAACTGCTTTGTATCTGACTTTGAATAAACAAACACTATTTAAAATGCACTGGGCTTGCATGCCCCAAAGTCTACACCTATTCCCCCCCACTTATCTCTTCTGAAACTCTCCCCTCATGGCTGCACAGAGCACTGCCTCCCATGCAGAGCTTGCTGTGAAAAGCTCTCTCCTGTTGCTGAGTCCGAGTCAGGAAGGCAACAAATAATCACAGCATTTATTTACACAGGTACAAAAATCAGCAGTAGATTGTTGATCTCTGCAGCCTGGTGTCTCATTTTGGGTAGGATGAAGTGGGTGGGGGTGGGAGCCCCCTTCCCTCTCCTCCCTTTTGGCAATGGGATTTTCCATATAGATTCACTGTTTAGTGTGAAGACAAGCCTGCTTTTGTACTCAAATCTTTTCTGGCCAAGTCATTTGCTGTCTATGACCTGACAGTGACTTTGGTCTCTGGGCTTTTTAAGTCTGTATAAGAGGCAATGCAACCTCCTGCCCTCCCCATCCCTGAGGTCAAGTAACAGTTGACTGGCTTTGCTGGGCCACCTTTCAGGGTGCCTTCAAATAGCCCACAGAACATGCAGAGCATCATCTAAAAGGACCTGGCACAGAGATTCCAATAGCAAGGTCCACCTCAGACAGAATAGTCTGTTCCTTGAAACTAGGTGATGGAAATACAGTCACAGCAGGGTTAACATGGGGCTAAATTTCCCTGATGTTCCCATCACCTCCCAGTAACACATTTTTGTTTCCACAGGCTAACTGTTCTCTAAGCATCAATGAAACTTCCAACAGTCTGTATCGACCCATTAGGGAACTTCCTCCAAAGAATTTTAATCCAATGTTTTCCACAGTTCTGAGACTGGAAATTATTAATTTTACCTCTCACTATACCACAGAAAAATAACTTTTAATGATTAATAGCAGTGAGGTCTACTCATTTGGGAAAGAAGGGTGAGCAAAAAAAAAAGTTGGAATATTTAGGTAGAAGAAGTTAATCTCTAGATTTAGAGTACATGGGCAAAAACCTGGTATAGGGCTCTGTGTCTGCTGTGGTTTAACAGAAGCACATCCCAGAGGAGAGTTAACCCCTTTTACTCCCCCAGGAGCCATTCAATGCCCCACACTGAACAGACAGGACAACTACAACTTGCAGTTTACCTTCAAAGGGAGTGCGTGAGGTATTTCAGTAGTCACCTTGAAAAGACCCAGCCTCATTTACTAGGAGCAGGCTGATTCTGTCTAGGGAGCTCCCCATCTTTAGAAATAGAGAACCTGAATTGCCAATGTTGATTACAGCCAAGCTCCCTCAGCCTCCTCTAACACCAAGAGCCTCCTTGCTTGCTGCAGTTAAACTGCCTGTTACTCTGTGCTACAGACTGTTGAAAGAGGCTAGTGATGTGATCCAATACAACAGCAAGGGTAGCAAAACAAAAAAATTCATCACAACTTCCAGCAAGTCACGGTGGGCAGGCAGAATCCGCATACTTTCAATGTTTCCATCTAAAAAATCATGGCGAAGTGCATGTGGATTTGCAGCACCCTCTTGTGTCCAAAACCAAGAAAATAAGGCCTGGCAAGTAGAGTAAGATGGATGCTGCTTACAATCCATATCCATATTTTTTTTAATTTTTAAATTGAGAACACTATTTTCAACTTCACAAATTGTCACAAAGCAGAATGGCTACTCCAGAAGTAAGCCTTACAGGGCAGCAGAACTTTAGCATTGGCAGCTACAAGAACTTAACAGGTCTAGAAGCCTAAAGGGACCAACTGCAATCCTAAAAGAAAAGCCTAGAAAACACCACAACAATGGACATTGGTTTTCTGCAAGTGAAGGACTCATGGGTTTGACAGAGCAGAATTAGATTTGTTGCAGAAACAGAGCCTAAATGAGCTCAGCAGATCACTAGGTTAACCAGTTGGAGGCTTGGATTTAAGGGTAGGACATTACTTTTGTTCTGACTGAATTCCAAGGAAAGATAAAGGGTGTAGAGGTTGAGAAGCTGTTTTTACTGGACTTTGTGGTTCTTGAACTGTTATTGTTCTCTCTGGGCATCTATAAAGGATTTAATAGCTGCTCTTTTTGTTCTCCTAGGAAAAGCATTTTAAGAAATGCATATATTTACAAAACAAAGGTATATTGCTCACATATAGTGTTGACCTCATTATGCTGCACAGGATATAAGCTTTCCTATGGCAACACCACACCTTGCAACAGAGGGGTTTGCAAATCAGAGGACACTTCAAGAATTTCACAGCACCAGAGACACTGCAGGCTCAGCATTGGCACCCTTACATACCAAAGGCCAGCAGACAGATATGCCCTCTACTGTGAGCTTCTAGCTCACACAACTTTTACAGAACCTTTAAACAATCTCACACTTTCTGAAAGTCTTTCCCCTCTTGCAGTGAAATGCTGGCTATTGTTTCAGTGGAAATTTTGTTGATTATTTCACTAAGATCAGAACTTTACTCTTATTATGTCACATACAGCATCATCTACAGATAAACACTTATGAGCATTCTGCAAGCCTGTAACCTGAGAGAGACCTACATATACAAGGAGAGGACAAGTGTTTCGTGAGCAAATTTGTTTGGAAGGACACGTCCAGTTGAGTTTGAGGCTACTCTAGGCACTGGAATCTGACAGAAGCAATTAGAAGGGTCAAATGCACTGAACCGAAGTCCCCTTTTCTGCATTCCCAGCTTCAAGTGATTTAAATCCTCTGTTTGGAGGGCTGGGGCTGATAGACACTAAGTGGTACTTGTTTTGATCAAGCTGGGTTTCCACCTAATTAGTGCCTGATGAAGCCATCATTTTCTTTACCCTTTTATTTTAGGGCTGGTAGTGGATCCTGACACTGTACCTATCTATTTGACCAACAAGAAAGGTCACAGGCATAGGAAGCAGTGTAGGAAACAGCAGAAATCCAGTGATCTGTCTGTACACCTTCCCATGGAAGTTGTGATACTTCTAGCTTAAACCTATAATGATTGAGTTGGAGGTATACACTTGTTCAGTTGGTAAAACATATGGTCATTAGCTTGCAACTGCCTAATTCTTAGCCTGATCAAGCCAGAGAAAACAGGAGAAACTGTTCCACCAAAAGAACTTTAGGTCAGCATTTGCACATGTGTAAATAAGCTGGCTGCAGTTTTTTTTCAGAACTGACCTTAGCATGGCTGGTCACTGGACACATACCACTGCTGTGTATCAGCTTTAACAGCTTCAGCCACACCAATGCTTGGAAAAATTCTTCTCCCCTATCACAACTGGCCTGCTTCCAATCCCATGAGAAGTAAGAAAAGAGACTACCAGTATTTGACTGCATCCCTGTTGCCCATGTTTTGTACTGGTGCCTCTGCCTTTCAGCAGAAGAACCTAAGCTTCAGCATATTCCCCACACCAGGAAAATCAGGAAGGCTTAAGCCTTGTTCTGGAACCTGTTAAAAAGCTGTTCTCACCCTCTGTGGCATGTGGTCCATGCTGAGCCAAAGAGCCACTGAGTTTCAAATGGATTTCAGACCTGTGTTGCTTCTGCTTAACATGACAGTTTGGGGCCGTTTCTCCCCTTGACTGCTGAAGTCCTTGCTCTCAAGGAAAACATTAACTCGGCTTTTTAAATCTAAATCACTTCCACTGCTATTGCATTATCTATGCTTTAAGACACCAAAGAAAAGCAAAGCTGGTGGGGCGCAAGAGTCGATTCTATAGCTATAACTAGAACTAAGAACACTAAAAAAAGGCAGGAAGTAGAAGCAGCTTCTTCAATGTTTATGCTCCTAGTTTTACTAAAAAAAAAAATCACTAGCCTTGTTGCTGTCACAGTAGAAACAGTTTCATTTAGGAACAAACTTAGCCTGTGTTTTTCACTGTTTTGATCTGCTGGTGCTCAGTGTTACAGAGCACGACAAATCAGGTAGAGCTCTGCTGACCCTCATACTCGGAAGATTTGGAGGGCAGTTTGATCCAGTGGACTCATAGTTCACTCAAGTAGTAGACAGACACCCAGAAGGTTTTCTTAAGCTCAAAACACCTTTTCTGTGACTGGCATCTGTCTCTGCTTCAGAGCTAGTTAGTTGCCAAGTCAGATGTCCATCATTTGTTCTTTAGGATCAAGACTTTTTACTCTAAACCTTGCATTCTGGAGGAAGTGAGATAAAAGCAGAGATCCATTAAACTAATTAATGCCTAATTTCAGAACAGATATTTAGTGGGCTTTAGCAGAACAGCTTGCATGTAGCTATTAACTCAGTTTCACTAGATCCCACAGAGAAGTCTGGATGGCAAGTATAATACTCACTTTGTGACAAAAGCTGAGAGAACTGGGGCCAAGGACTTAGGGAAATAATCCTGCTGGACCATATGGTTCAAGGTCATAAGAATACCATAGAGGCTTGGGACAACTTTGATCTTCTCTTCACTCTGAGAAAAGGACAAGAAGGAAGTCAGACATCAAACAATCACTATTTTATCTAATCCACTCTAGTTTAGAGGAAATGAATTCTTCATTGAATAAAGTGCTGTCATACACTGTGGGAGAGAAAGCTGCTCACTGGATTAAGTGCAGTGCTCCTCAAGACAAAGGTAGCCAACTCCACTGCCTCCCAGTACCTGAAATAAAGCAGCATCAAGAACATTCTAGTCCTTGACAGCAGCAACAATAGGGAAAGGGAAGTAACAAACTTGCAAGTGAAACAGACAAATCTTCTCAGAGGCTCCCTATCAAAGTGTTCTCCTTATGAATTAAGTCCAGTGAAATTCCTAAGAATTCAGTTGCCTTAATTACTTAATTTTTTCTTGTATTATTCTGTAGCTCATTTTGGTACCGTCTCCCATTCTTTGGCAGGCTTCCTTCAGAACTTCATGTAGTATTCCCAGAACTGATCTCTCAGTTATGCATGGGACAAAGCGAACAGCCTAAACTAATCCCTATTGCTGTTGCCCTGCTTACATGATGCCTAAGTTATTCTTGCTACTAATGTGATGCTAAACCATATGTCCCAATTCTCCCTTTTTCCATTTATTTCTCCATTGCTAACCCAACTAAAGCCCTTCATTCTGTAGGCAGGATCCAGATCTGTGTTCCCAGGTGTATGACCTTGTATTCTGTGGTGCTAAGAGTATCTGTTGCTCATGTGCTTCCAGCTATGTGGGACAGAAAATCATGGAAGCTGCTTCCTCTCCACACATGTCTAATTCATTGAAGACTCCTCTTGTACGGCAGAGGACGATCACCTGGGTGATCCTCAAGGGTTTTATTATCAGTGCCACTTCCTGGTCTGAAAGTTCCTCTAGAACACAAGTCTGTGGCTTGTACACTGCCACCATGCCCATTTGCTATTTTCTGTATGGGATAAGGTGGTAGTCCCTGAAACAAGTATTCTGCAGAACAGAAAACCACCTCTGGTTCTGTTGAACTGAGAAGTGGAAAGCTCAGCACTGGTCCAAGGAAAGACTAAACTGATTTTTTAGGAAATTAATATATACCCAAGCATGTCAACAGCTGTCTGCACCCCACACTGGATATGAGCAGA
The DNA here is from genome assembly GCA_013401335.1 of Brachypteracias leptosomus. Lineage (NCBI taxonomy): Eukaryota > Metazoa > Chordata > Aves > Coraciiformes > Brachypteraciidae > Brachypteracias > Brachypteracias leptosomus. Next base: position 266,873 of record VYZX01016190.1, on the reverse strand, counting down.
AGGAAATCTATAAACCTTATTAAGAGCAGGTGGCTGTAACAGGTTATGGCTGTTCTGTGGTTTAGAACTATCCTGGTTCCAAGTTTCCATTCTCAGTTTGTAGGTCTCAAGGCAGCAAGAAACATTAACACTTGTAACACAAGCAGGCAAAGGTGCTCAAAATTTGCCAACAGAACCTCCCCCCATTCATCTCACTGAAAGTAAAGCTACAGGCATTCCAGTGCAATTTGCATTAGTGGAGGGTCCTACCAACCCTGAGAAGTTTCTCATGTAACTACATATTTGACTCTAGTATTTGCCAAAGATACTCCAAACCATGAAGTTGAATTCTACTGATCTAGCATGGGTAGTTGGATATATGTTTTTGAACAATGCTACTAAGAGCTGCCTTAAAGTACCACATTAAGTAATAGTATTGTAGATTAGACTCCTGGACATGGCTTTTTATAGACACCACAGTCCAGCAGCAGCACTGTTTTCTTACCTGACCTTCCCTACCTTTAGGGGATGACAGAAATGCAGAGCATGTTAAGCAGAAGTAGTACAATGAGCTGATACCTCCTTCAACCTAATGCAACCTTGCAATTTGCAATTTCTGCTGGACCTGCAGACCTCCATTGTCCCTGGGCATCAGGCATGCACAAGCACCCAGCCGCTTCCATGGCAACATAATTACCCAAAACCCAGCTCTTCAACAGCCTAAACAGATCATAACTTAACTCTTTCCTGCCTCCTCACCTTAAGTAGTCCCATGTGTATCAAGAGGCTTGTGACAAATGCATCCGAATTAAATATGGCAGAAGTGAAGGCTTTCCTCATCAAGGCATCTAAAAAGAAATAAATGATACAGGAAGGGATGCTGATATGGATTTTAAGATCAAGACGGATCATACAGGACCTCAGGGAATTTCAGCTGTTAAAGGAGTTTTGGGAGGTAATATCTGTTAAGATTTCAGTTGTCTCCTCAGGGACTAGGTGTAATCTCTGAAATGCTGAGACAGGTAAAACCCACTCCTTAAGTAAAAGGTCTGATACAAAGGCAAAAAATATAAAATTTAAAAACAAAACCAAAATCCAAACAGCAAAACCAAAACCAAATGAAAAACCACAACAAAACCCAAGAAAACCCAAAATTCCCACACATGCAATTTGACCTCAGCCTTACACATAACAAAATGCCCAACTCAGTGTATTTAAACACGCATGCTATGTGCATACACACATAAATGTGCTCAGGTGAAGCAGAGCAGCAAGACTTAGAGCCTTGATATTTTAAAGGCCAGCAAGAATTCACCTTTCGTGAAACCACAAGGAATGAGAACACAATGAGAAACCTTGTTCAGCTATTTTCTGGGCTCCCTCAGGACAAAATTCTGCCACAAGCTCTGGGCAACCCAGGGCTTTAGCCTCTCATATATACAAGGTAGGCAAGGCATCTCTTTTGCCTTGTGACCACATTCTGATTTCTTCCAATAGGCAGAACCTACCAAAGCAGCTGTAGAAGTGTCAGGCACTAACTAGGGACCTCATTGTAAGCTGATAGTTATTTTTCTGGAAGGAAATTAACAGGTTCTGTCTTTCACTAAGGAGCAGTAGTAAGGAACAGCTCTCAAGACAAATACATACACAAGCACACTTCAGACAATAGGAAAATCTTGTGACCCATTTTTTGTTGGAGACAACTCATAATGGGCAAGAACCAAGGCCAGCACTAGCTCAATGAAATGCCAATTGACTATTTTCAGTTCACTGGACCCATAACCAACCACAGAGAACTATTACATTACTGTCTAACAGACAACAGCTAACAGTTTCACCATGTCTATTAATTCCAAACTAAGAAATTCCAAACTACAGAAATGCACAGTTGTTTGCAATAAATTAGTCTGGTCTTAAAAATAATTAATCCAGTTCTTTTGCACAATATCGATTGGTAGCTCATGCATGGGGAACCATACTGCTGGAGGACTTGAAAGATGAAAGTCAGTAGTCAGAGCATTTGGAAACTCCCATTTCCAAGTGAGAACATGAAGGGATACTATTAGTCCACACAAATCAGACCTAACCTGAATCACTGCTCCACAACACACCATGAGGAACAGTCCTTTGCCTGTACATAAACTTCTGTGCCTTGTCCCATGTTGCATCTCTGCTTCCTGAAGAAATTAAAGATGTTTCAGACTCATAAGAAGAGACACGAAGAGGTCTCTCAATATTACACTGGAAAGGCTACTTTCTGCCAAATACTTTTAAACAAACAGCCTTGAAAAAGTAACTGACCTTGGAACACAGAACTACTGGCTATTGACAGCCTAGCATCAAGGAGATGCAGCAGGAGCAGCACAGGTCCACTAAGATAGCAAATAGACTCATTATCAACCTTTGGAAGCACAAGATATGCTATGTTCAGAATGAATCTCTACTTTCACTCCACACCAGAAGCATGACACAGCTTGGTACTTTGTTACCTGGCATGTCCTGCTGCCAGGGACAAAACAGTCCAATGGCCTGGCCTGCAGGGACCTTCCTCTGCATTGCACTGGTGCCCTTGACACTGAAGCAGTCACACCACACAGTGAAGAAAGGTTCACTCACCTGTTGTTTCATGCACTGCTGTTTTCACTGGGGCTTCATCTTTGAAGACTGAGGATATCCTTAGGAGAGTTGTAACTACTTTCTCTACATCAGATATATCTGTCTGAAAGAAAAAAAATAAAAAACTCAGGGCCCAGTCAGTTCCCTGCTCACCAGCTACAGAAGCTGGGTCTTTGCTAGCATTATGACAAGAATTGCAGCCTTCAGCTCATCAACATCAGTTTTCCTTAGCTATATCAGAAGGTGTAAGCAACACTTGTGAAATAAAGTTACTCTGTGTGGAAGCTCTGGTCCCAGTATAATTTACTTCCAATAAGGCTCCTCAGGATCACTGGGGAGAAGATGCAAATCTAGGTCTCAGGAGAGAAAATTATCACCTCTGGGTATTAAATGACTTTGAGAGAGAATCAAGCACAGAATACCACCAGCTCACCTACCTGTTGAGCTATCAGCACAGAGCACTTTGGCCCTAGTCGTAGCAGCTTTTCTGGTGATGGGAAAGCAAGGAATGTGGCAACATCCACAGGAGGAGATGGCACTGGCGTCGAATCCTGGAACAGGTAAGATCCATCTCAAGTTTACTCTTGGAAGTAAACAAATGGATTCAGCAGCAAAGCTGCGTAGGACAAGTCAGGACAGAAGTACAATCAGGTCAGGATTTGTTCTATTTGAAAACTATTTGGGGCTGGAGTGAACACAGAGTTGGAGTAGCTAGAATACACTAGTATGCCTGCATGGCATTGCACATACAAGGTTCCCACCACTTTCTGGACACAGGAAGACTTTTTCTATCCATGTTTGTTACAACTGCTACTCAGCCTTTCCCTCCATGCATGTGTGCACATGGAAACATGTTTTGTTGACGTCTGCAAGTCATTCATTTTCTTTATTTCCTGCGTTCTATCTCCCTGTTACTAGAGTGCCAGCCCAGGCAGGAATGTGAGTGCCTGCCAGTGCTCCGAGTTCAGACTCACTCCAGATCTCATTCCTCCTTTAATCTCCTTCAACTGAAGAAACGGGAATACATCTGGAAGTCAGAGTACCTGTGAATCAATTCTCTTCTTAGGAGTCAGTGACTCCTGTTCTCCTTGTCCCCTCTCCTTCAGCTGTTGCTGCTGTTCCTCCTCCTCTTCCTCCTCTTCATCTTCATCCTCCTCCTCTTCATCATCCTCCTCCCCTTCATCATCACTAAGGTTTCAGAGTTACATTTTACATTAATTACACACTTGCAATTACTATACACTGGAATACAAAGTTTTTCAAGAACAAAAAAAAGCAGCCTCTCCTCAAGTCTTACTACAAGAAGTACATCTCCATCTACAATACATTAGGAGGACACTTGGGCTTCAGTCACCCAGCTGACAATGGCAAGCAAAGAGCAAGGAACACAATCTAACTAATACTAAGATAAGTCCACCAGTGAAAATAAGATGCAAGGCTTATCCTGCTTATGGAATCCCTTGACTGATCCACACTGCACACTCAGACCAACATCCATCTGCAACGTTACAGTTCTTATTTTCAAGTAGACAGGCAAATGAATGCGTGGATGAAAACTGCCAAAAAATTTATTTAAACTCTGGTACCCTGCCTACCTCAAAGATCCCAGCACAGTTGCCATATTGAAGCCTTCAAGGATCTCCTGGAGTTGCTCACATCCCTCTTCTCCCAGACAGTTACCTAGGTTGATAGAATAACGGGATTAGGCTTAACAGATGCACACAAGTTTGTTCTTGAGGATTTAGTTGTCTATTCTTGCCTATCTCTTATTTCTGAAACTGAACAGTTATCAGTGATTCCTACACAATACCTTAGAGGCAGCAATGTAGACTTCAGTTATCAGAATCAAACATTTGTCAAATGGTTCAACCATTAGAAAAGAACTAATTCTGTTCAGCTATTTTACTTTTCATTTAAGTCTAAGTAATTGTGCTTTCTGAAGCTCACAGCATGTTTTCACAGACAGTGTCTGCTTCTACCAGTGATAACGCTTGATGTTTAGAGTTACTACATGGATTGATGTGCAGAAAGGCTCTTGCTTATATTTGCTTCTGTGCAGACCAAGTTCACTAAATCTTATGTACCACGTTGAGGGCGCAGAAAGTAAAAGGCCACACCTGCAAAGAGGAGCAGCCAGGACAGGTGACCCTAAACTGACCAGCAAGGTATTCCATCCTGTATATGTCATATTCAGTATTAAACTGAGGGATCACGAGGGTCAAGTTCTTCTTCAATGCCCAGCACCCAAGGAAGACTGTCCATTCTGCCTTTGATCCCAATCCCTGCGTTCACAAATCCAGTTCCAGAATCCAGCTCCTGAATCTGGTTCCCATCTGCTACCAAGTTCAGTCTGGGACTTTTCCAGCACCTGCCCACAGCATCAATGGTGACAGTGACAACTGCATCAGGGGGTTGGGTTCAATATTGGTTTTGTATATATATTTTATTACTTTCATTAAAACCGATTTAGTTTTCCAATCCATAAATCTCTCTCCCTAATTCCCTTTCTCTTCCCCTTTAGGAATGGAGAGGGGTTAATAGAGAACATCTGTCACTTGCCTAGTAGCTGGCCCAGCCCTAACCCTCGACTACAAATTTCAGCAGCATTACACAATGGTTGGAGACCGAGTTCATAGCTTCAGAAAATTTTCGAGATCTAACTGCTTCCTGTCCCAAGGTCATCCAAGTTCAGCTACTCTGAGCACCATTTTTTAAATGCTGACAATTGCAAGACTAGCATATGTGATACCGTCAACATTCTTCATAGTGGTTTCTCTCTGAGATGAGACAAGACATACTTTAATAAACTTACATACCATTGAGATCCAGCTTCTCCAACTCTGCCTTATCTTCAATAGCTTCAGCAACAGTCAGAGCAGCATCCCGTTTGATCTCACAAAAGGACAAATTTAATTCCTAAGGAGAAGAACATTTGTTCGCAGAATTACCATTAACATCTATCATCCCCATAAACTTCCTGTGCTCACAAGTGTTCTGGAAAGACTTGCATTAGAAGAGGCTTTTAGAAAAAAAAAAAAGAAAAGTATTTTAAATTGGATATAAAGCCTAACACATACTCCTACTTCATATACCTAAAAGGGACATTTTGAAACATACTATTGTTAAGAGCACCACTACTGAAGGCAACCTCTTCACTAGAATAGCCACAGAGACCAGACCATTCTGACTGCCCACCTAAAAGGTAGCAGACATTTCAGTTCTTAGCAATCATCTGACTGGCAATCTTAACTTATTCAAGGGTCACAAGAGCATTCCAGAACTCAAATGCCAGTAAGTCTTAGTGAAGAAGGGCAGCTACTATACTAGATGGACCACACATTCACTTTTGAACACTTGAATAGAAAGTTAAGGTCTTCAAAAGAAACAACTGACGCTACTTCTGGTAAACTCAGTCAGCAGAGAAACAGAGTGGACAGACTAGTAAGCAAAGTTATTCAACAGTCAGGCACCAACCACCACCATTCCACAATGTGCTCAATCAATCCTTTCCTGAGAAGAGATTTAATATTAACAGCCAAAAGGAAGCAGTCCTTGAACAGAATGAATCAGCTACAATTGCTTAATCGTACCCTCCTTAACCACTTCTGCTCTAGAAAAAAGGAAACATGTTCTGCCTGTTAGTCTCAATGCTCCCATTAGAATCCCTACTTAAGTTTTCCTGGGAGATTCAGACAAAGTTCCAGTAGAACCAGCAGAAGCCTGAGCAAAGGATCTCTCACCACAAAGCACCTATTCTTTCTGTACCGGGTTCATCTACATAAATATTAGCACTCGGCTGATTTTTTATCTTTGACTGTAAGCATGTAAAATCAGGAATTGTGTTCAACATCTGTCCCAACACAGCTGTGATCCACAGCAGGTATTTCTAGAGATCCTAGTTTAGTTACATTACTGACTGGACTTTGGCTTATCTAGAACACTGTCAAATGCAAGTCCTGTGCAAATACTGATGTAGGAAGCTGTGGCATTGCCAAAAAACTAAAAATATTTTGGCCTTTGATACATGCCCTAACAAAGAAAAAGCATTAACTGTGTGAACTCAAATACTGAAGAAATGACAAGCTGTTCATGAATGACGGAATGTCCCAGTACCTGCTTAGGATCCTCTGAGAGGTTCTAAAAATCAGACACTTCCATTATCAGATTTCTTGAATAGCACTTGCTGAACTGAACCAACAGCTTCAAAAACATCAAGCTGAGTCTAAACAGATCACAGGTACACCTCCATGTAGAATAGCCTTAGCTGGATGTGGCAATGCCATTGATCTACAATACAGCTTACTGCATTCAAGTCGTGAGCACAAAGCTGCACTGAAGTGAATCTCACTTTAAAATAATCAGTAATGGCAGGAGAATGGACAGAAACACAGAAGATGGGAAACTGCATTTTCAAAAGAGGTGCAAAGCTGAACAGCAAGAAGACAATACCTTTAATTTATGAAGCCCTTCTTTAACAGCATCAGCAATAGCAACAGCACCCTTTGAACGCACCAGGCAGTCTCCAAAGTTGATGACTTCAATCTGTCGAAGCGCCTTCAGAGTCTGCAAAACAGCACAAACTTGTAAGTATGCAGGCAAATGAATGTTCCACTACCCTACGGCAGCGTGGTATATGGCTCCACCAACCCAGAGGTGATAACACCAACTATATTCAAGATGACTGGGAAGCAGAAGACAAACCCAAAGTGACTGCTTAGAACTCACTTCTGCCATGGCCACAGCTCCTTTCTCTGTGAATGTGTTGTCATTCAAGTTTATAACCTTAAGCAGTGGGTTGATAGCAAAGGCCTGGGCCAGTGCCGTGATGCCAGGGTGGTTAATTCCATTCTGTGGCATATGGACCTCTTCTAGAGTACCAATGATCTGGGAAAGGATGCAGATTGAAAAAAAAAAAAGCTGTTATGAGACTTCAACTCAAGAGTATAGTGCTCTGCTCTTTAGGATTTGATTAAAATTGTTTCCCTTCAACTCAAAACTCTATTAGCTCTTCTACATAGAATTAGCTACCAGCAATGTCACAGAACTAAGTGAAACTGCAGGCTCATGGCAAGTGTCAGATTAACACAAAGCCCCAATTCTGAGAGACACAAGTAGCATCCTCCTAGAGTGCTTCTCTAGATACCTTAAAACAAAAACTGTGGTTCAACAACACTGCAACAGACCAAACAACATCACTGGATACAGTATTTTTCTAATCAAGATCTACATTTTGCAATGACTGCAGAAGCAAACCCATATGAAAATTAGCATCAACACTGTTTATGGACTAAACAGCATGTCACAAAACACAGTTGTGAATCACATCTTGGTAGTGCCATTCAGTCTGAACTCCTCATGAGTCACTTCGCTATGTGCCTCTCAAGTATTTAGGAAGTCTTATTTTCGCCATGACTACCAATGAGTCAAAATCACATCCAGACAGCTCTTTACAGAAAGAACAATCTATAACCTGCAGTATCAATGTTAACATACCCGATATACCTATATATACAATATGCACTATAATTCCAAAGTCACTTTTAGCAGCAATAGAGGAAAGAAAAGGGAATTAGGTGGGCCCAACCACAATGAATTATTTCTCCAACAAAGGCACAAGTTGACCAGTGACAGCTAGAGAAAGCTAGGCAGCATTTAGAGCCCTCAAAGGATGATCCTAAAGAAAACACTAGGTTTCTTTTGCCAGACAACTGAACACCTCTGCAAAGAAGCACTCAAGAAGTCAGCTGGTACACCCACCCAAGTGCCAGATAACCTCCATTAGCACAGAGGAAGGAGAAGGAATAGGGCTACTACTAAATGACTCAGGATATGCTTATTTCTCCCTCAAGTAACTACTTTAAACAGCAACTAGTTATGTGTTTGGAAACTTATGTCACACAAACAATCAATTCTAACTCACTTGTTGAAGACTCCAGTTTCAGCAGCAAACACTGCTACTTCAGCAAACCAACTTGGAGCCACTGCCTCCAAGCTGAGGCAAGCCCTGTGTGTGTTCTCTTTAACATTAGCACTTCAGCACATCTTGCTCCAACCTGCTGTCAAGAAGCTCTGCTTTGGTACTTACCCCAAAGGCTTCAGCCAAGGCAGTGGCACCATCATTCTCCAGACGGTTTCTGCCAGCCACAAATATTTTCAAAGCAAGAGGCTTGCCCTGGGCACTTGATTTCCTATGACACTCTTTCAGAGCAGCTGCCAGTATCTAAAGATAAAACAAATGGTTTATGCTACCTCAGCATCCCATTATGAGGGAATTCAAACATGTTTTGTATATCCAGCTTTCAAGGCATACATCGGTCACTGATGAAATGCATCTGCTTCTACAGTAGGGTATACAATAAAACAGGTAAACATAGAGGGTCTTAGCAATAATGACAGCCCTACTTTTCTGCTTCATCCAACAGGCATCTCTCAGTGCTAGGCCTGGTAATACTGCTCTCTCAAATCCAAGGCTCTTGACATCAAATCCAGTATTTAGGATAGAACTGTTCCTATCCTGGAAAAACAGATGAGCTTTTCATACTTCAGACATTTATCCATGAAAACATAGAGGGAAAAGATCTTGAGACTGGAAAAATGGGCCAACAAGAATCTCATTAATTTTAAAGGCAAAGCCCTGCAAATGGAGAGGAATAAAATAACCCCATGTTGGGGGTCAACTGGGGTCAAAACAGCTTGACAGAGAACAACCTGGGGGTCCTAGTGTGTGAGAAGTTGACTATGAGCTAGCAGTATGCACTTACAGCAAAGAAAGTCTACTGGGAAAGCCTTGGGGAAAGCCATTGTCTGCAGGTCAAGAGAAGTGATCCTTCTCTGCTCAGCCCTGTGAAATGTATTCGATACTGCGTCCAGTCCCAGGCTCCTATATGGACATACTGGAGTGAGTCTAGCAATGGGTCCCAAGGATGTTTAAGGAATTGCAGAATTTTACATAGAGTGCTGAGAGCTGAGATTAAGGCTAGAGAAGGATCTGAGGGGATCTTGTCCATGTATAAAACAGCCAGAACAACAGGATGGGGGGAGAAGGTGGTGTAAAGAAGGCAGAGCCAGACATAAATGCACACAATGCAGAGAAAATTCTATTTAAACACAAAACTCCATTTTTTACTGTGAGGGTTGTTAAATACTGGGATAGACTATCCAGAAAGCCTGTGAAGTCTCCTTCGAGATCATAGAATTAAGGCTGGAAAAGACCTGTAGGATCATCAAATCCAACCTTCATCCCAACATCTCCCTGTTGCCAATGGCATCCTGGGGTGTATTAGAAGGGGGGTGGTTAGTAGGTCGAGAGAGGTTCTCCTGCCCCTCTACTCTGCCCTGGTGAGACCTCATCTGGAATATTGTGTCCAGTTCTGGGCCCCTCAGTTCAAGAAGGACAGGGAACTGCTGGAGAGAGTCCAGCTTAGGGCTACAAAGATGATTAAGGGAGTGGAGCATCTCCCTTATGAGGAAAGGCTGAGGGAGCTGGGGCTCTTTAGCTTGCAGAAGAGGAGACTAAGGGGAGACCTCATTAATGTTTATAAATATATAAAGGGGGAGTGTCACAAAGATGGAGCCAGGCTCTTCTCGGTGACAAACAATGATAAGACAACGGGTACAAACTGGAACACAGGAGGTTCCACTTAAATATGAGAAGAAACTTCTTCTCAGTGAGGGTAACAGGACACTGGAACGGGCTGCCCAGGGAGGTTGTGGAGTCTCCTTCTCTGGAGATATTCAAAACCCGTCTGGACATGTTCCTGTGTAACCTCATCTAGGTGATCCTGCTCCGGCAGGGGGATTGGACTAGATGATCTTTTGAGGTCCCTTCCAATCCCTGACATTCTGTGATTCTGTGACCACTAGGCCACATCCTGAAGTGCTACACCTACTTGTTTTTTGAACACCTCCAGGGATGGTGACTCTTACCACTTCCCTGGGCAACCTGTACCAATGATATTCAACAGCTGACTAGATGCAGCCCTGAACAACTTAGTCTAGTTGCCTTGAGCAGGGGAGTTAAACTAGACCATCACCAAAGATCCCTTCCAACCTTAACCATTCTGTCATTCTGTGTAGGGCTGTCTGAAGCCAAGTCCTGGCTCTGGATTCATTCCTGAAAAGGAGACAACCCTTACCTTGCCACCACCAATGCCCATGCCACAGTTATTGAGCTTGAGTTCCTGCAGGGTGTAGCAAGCTGGGCTCTTCAGCAGTGCCTCAAAGCCACGAACACCATCTGGCCCAAAGGCATTGTCACTCAGGTCCAGCTCCACCAGTTGGGCTCCAGCAGTGATGAGTGCATCCCCCAAAGATATCTGGAAGGAAGCAGATGGCAGCAGGTGGGAAGGAGCAGACTGACTTTTAGGAAAACATCACTGCAGTGGCTAGGTATGACAGTGATGCTGCAAAAAATTTCCACTTTGAAGACATTCGGCAAAGCTGCATGGGGAAATAAAACTTTACAGCTAAAGCCAGAGAAGTTGTGCAAATTAGGCTGAAGATAACCATAAGGCCGTTACCAAGAAGTTATCCTCTCCTTTTAGGTCAAACAGACATTTTTCAAAGTGAGTTTCCCCCTCTACACTGCTAAAAGAAATAGTGTTTTCATTTTGTTGAGTTTGTCATGTTCTTGCTTCACAGGACTCAAGGAGGTGGAGAGCTTTGCAATGCTCTATGGGAGAGACTGCCATATGCTTTTATTTAGAAAGCTTAGTTCCCATTCTATCAGAGCATGAGGATGTTTTCCCTAGTGACAGGCTTCTTCACTAGCATGGACTTTCATTTGGCCTTATCAATTCTTCTCCATCTCATACAGAAGGAACAAAAAAGAATCACTCACCTATTCTGAGACACTTAGTTTCCACAGAATAAAGATCAGCTCTGTGCTAAAAACCATACTCCCACAAAAAAGTTATTAGTCAGAATTCTCAGATCTAGTTTTTACTTACCAAAGCAGGAGGGATCTCAGACCTTAGTCTCCCTGTGAACATGTCACTCCAATGACACCTCTAAAATAAGAAACATACAGATAGAAACCTTAAAAAATATTTAGGACAACACAGTTGTATGAAGGTTTATGCATACAAGCTGCATTACATCACAGGGGACAGCTTAATACTGCCTGTCTTCCCTCAGGCTTGTCATCTGACTGTACTAAAGAGTTCTGAGAACTAATGTTACAATTACTTCATTTGCAAGGGCATAAAGCCACGGAAATGTAGGTTGTAAATAATATACAAGAATTCTTGCTTGCACTCAAGTTGGAATTCTTTTCTGCTGAGAAAATTACCACAGGAAAAAGCAGTAGGAAACTGAAGGATATATTAGGAATGCAGATTTTACTAAGGTATGGAGGCTCAACAACCTGGACTTGCTTGAAAAGCCACACTTGGGTGATTAACATCAATAAGCATTTCAAACTCCTCTCCCGCAAAGGATAGTCCCTCTAGCAGCACAGCATCCTCCTAATATTAGGCTACAACAGTAGCAGGGAAACAGCTTGGACCCAGGTTTTCCATTAGAATTTAAGCTCTGTTGACACAGCTCTTTGTTTACAGATGCTTCCTCTGCAGAAAGGCTCTTCCTTGCACAGCTTCCCAACTTTAAGATTGAAAGCCTTCTGAACAGAAGACTTAGGAATGCAGAAAGCATTTCCACTATCCCAAAGCCCCCAATTTCTGCCATATTTTCACATGGTTGTTATTCCTATTGGAACAACCACCAAGCAAGCTTTGGGGCTAACTCAAAGCAGGCTGCTGCAGGAAGACCATGGGTAGGCCTTCAGTATTTCTACATTACTACTTCTCCTTCACCACCACCCACTTGAGGATCTCACCTTGAGCTCTGATTTCTTCTCCAAGGCTTTGGCAATGACCTTTGCTGCCTCCACACCCACTGTGTTACCTTCCAGGCGCAATGCTTCCAGCCCATCAAATTCCTCAATTTGCTTGATCACTTCTTCAGCTGCAAAAAGCAGAGTCTCATTGGACTTAACTATCTTAGGTACCACAGTAACACTGATGCAGCAGTACTTGACCAACTCCACCCTTAGTGAAAACAGTAGAGCAACATTATCTGAAAGAATCCTGAAACAGCAATGGAGAACTGAGCTAATATGTCAGGACCATAGAGAGAACATTCTCTACTCCACACCCTGCCTTTTCATAGTTTATTTCTAGATCTATTCTCTGATAGCCATCCTCCTATTTGCAAAAGTAAGATTCCTCTGCCATTCAGCACATAGTTTAGGAGATGGACTGCATGTACCTACAAAGACACAGGGACCAAACTTAAAGTTGATGAGAATCGGTGCCACAAACAGGAAGAAGTTCCCACTCACTGCCTGTTTAGCAAATATGTCAGGGTGGAACAACTTAACTTTGGAGTAATCCTGTGCAAGACATGGCAGCAGGCTGCAGACCCCTTCCTGTCACTGGGGTGCTCCAAAGCCTTTCCCCATAGTTCACTGGCTTTGCATTACATTGAAATTTTTTACCATAAGGGAGGTGAAAAACTGGAGCATGTTGCCCAGAGAGGTGGTATACGTCCCATCCCTGGAAACATTTAAGGTCAGGTTGAACAGGGCTCTGAGCAACCTGATCTAGTTGAAGATGTCCCTGCTCACTGCAGGGGGGTTGGACTAGATGACCTTTAAAGGTTCCTTCCAACAAACTATTCTATGGTTTGATGATACTAAAACAGCATATAAAAAAGCATTACCTTTGGAATCATTAGAAAAGGCACGTGCTATAGCAAATATTCTGAATATTCTGTTCTCTGAGGAACACGCTGTTTCTTAATGTGGCAGAAATGCTGATCTAAGAATACCTGTTCTCCAGATATTACTACATTACCAGCCATTGCAAGACATTTTTAACTGGGAAACACACATAAACCAGCAAGAGAGATACTCTGGAAAGAAAACAACAAGAGTCTAAACAATTAATTAGAACTTGGGAAGGAACTGGACTATTGCAGTGGACAAATACATCAGCCCGTTCCTCTGTGCAGGTCTTTGAAGCATCTCCTTGTTCCAAGCTCTGTCGTACACTTGCTTACTCTTTTTAAAAGGAGCACTGACTTCTTTGGCAGTCACTGCCAAAAGCACTTGGAGAGAACAGCAAGAAAACAGGAATCACATGCCAGAGAGCCAAACACCAATTCTGCCAGCTGAGCACTGCCAGCTTAGCATGTCAAAGCAGGGTAGGAGGAGGGAAGGAAATGTTTCTAACAGAAGCAGCTGGAGCTGAAAGACCCTTCCATCACAGCTAACATTATGACAACTTGTCCATGTAGGATTAGCAGAAGGTTCACCACAAGATTTTAGAATTTCAGGGAGACGCTTCCCAAATACAAGGGTATTTTCTCTTACCATCTTCAGCTGTATTGAGTTTAAGGCTCTGGCCTTTGAAGCTCAATTGTCCACCACCCACTTTGGTTTTGGCAAGTGATTCTGCAAGCTTAGCAATGTCTTCTGACGCCATTTTTCTGCTTTTCTGAATGTTAAGAGCTGTCAATTAAAAGAAACTGTCAACATAAAAAAAGCAAACTATAACACATAATCTGTATGAATAATCATATTTATTTGAACACTAATATGTTCTTTGTTCCTGAGATATCTAATTCAGTTTTCAGTGTCATTAGTGTTTTCCTCATGGCTCACTTATGACAGCTAGGCTAGATTGATGTTCCAAAGCCAACCACTCAGATGGTGTTGATTCTTCTAGGACTGATGAGACTTGGGTTTTGACAGACTTGTTACACTTCATAAATAACAAGTAGCTAAAATTACAGATTAAGGCCACATTAAGACATTGTTCTTTGAGCAACTTTTACAATTAAAACATTTCTCTCTCCCCAACACCCATCCTTTACACACTGCACATTTCCCTTGTTCTCCAAAGCAAGCTAGAATGAACACAACTGTTTTTTCCTTTTTGTTAATATCCCCCGTAGTGCCCTCGTCAGCATAGTTCTAGAGCCACTGAACTGCTGAAAACATCCTGCATGGTGCACACAAAACTCTCTCTCAGGTTTATGGATTCTCTTTCCTTTTGGATGTCCCACACATTTATCACATACATTAAACAGCATGATCTTATACTGATGATAGATTAGCAAACATTTTGCCTTGAGGCACAACCTTGAAGCTAGCCTTGCCTAGTAGCATCTGCATACCATTATTTAATAATCAATTACTGTGTGAAATAACTGGCCTCCATTCATTCAGCAGGATAAATACAGCATGGTTCTTAGCCCAGCACCTTCACTGGGATAAAAGACTGCACACAATTAGTGCTTAGAAGCAACATACTTATAAAACAGACTTCTGGTGTCAGTAAGGATGAAGGTTCATTTGTACAATAGAAAACTTGCTCACTTCCCTTCTTGTCTGACTTAGAAGTGGCCCCACATCCTTGCAGCTCTCTGAGCTCAACAGCACTGGTTTTAAAACACCCCCTAAATGAAAGCTGTACATACATCCTTTCCTCCCAATATCTACCTGTGAAGTATTGGCCTTCAGTTCCCCAAGAGTATGGCTTCTCTTCAGCTTTCATTAACTTTATATTGCTTTTTGACACAGGGAAAAAAAAAACATTTCCAAGGTTGATTAACATCACTTTTCTAGGATGACTGCCTTCTTAAGTAGGTGCTGCCAGGAGAGATGCTCACATAACTTACTCCACCCCTACCAGGCCACACAGACTTGTCTTGTTGTGACACAGACTGATGGACATTCCCAACCTCTGCCAATCCAACACTTAAAAGGAAGAAAGAGAACACCCTCCAACCTGCAAAAGCTTTACTAGACAAGAACAAAAATTACAATCCAAAGAAGTCAGTCTGTTCACTTCATTCAATCATTAACCTTATTTTTAAATACCTCATCACGCTACAGTTTAAAAAAACCCCATAAGTTCTACTATGATGCTCTTCTATACTCTACAAATGCACTCACTCCCTTTACTTCTCTTTCCCTTAAATTTCCTTCTACTTTCTTCACCTTACAGACTACTTTCTAAATTCAATTTATGAATTCATCATCACATCCTGAAGCATGTTTTATTGCAGACACGTCAGCCACTCCCCATTGTCAACCTACCAGGCCTACTCACTGCTAACTGTTCTTCAAGGGAAGCTTAAAAAAAATAATAATAAGAGTTAGCATGTTTGGCAAATAAAACCAAGAGCTGGAAGTGCCCAAAGAGAGGTTTCCTACTTAATGAAAGGCTGTATAAAGCTTTCCGATGGTCAAATAAAGTTAGTTCAGCCGAACGCTCTAATTACAACACTTTACCTACGCCACAGGACACCACCACACGGGCTACCTGCCGCGCTGCCCTAAGGAGCAGCCCGCTCTGCTCTCCCGGGAGCTCGGGTGCCAGCCCACGGTGACCCTCCGGCCGGCCCCGGGCGCTGCTCGCCCCGAGGACGGCTGAGGGGTCCCCTCTTCCCCGCAGGAAGCCGCCGAGCGCGGGCCACGCCGCCACCTGCTCTCCGCGGCGGCTTCCGCGACGGCCACGGCCCCTCGGTCTCCGCCGCCCAGGGAGACGGCGCCACTGCCCCCTTTCCGCCCCACGCGTGGGCGGCCCCCGCCTGTGCTGCTGTCGCAGGGAGAGAGCCGAGTGGGAGGGGGCTCCCGGGGCCGGGCACGCGTGACCTGCAGCTACGGGGGACGAGGGTTACCCTTCCGCTCCCTTCCCGCCTCCTCCCTGCCCCGTCCCCGTGCGAAGAGCCGGGGCGGCAGCGGAGCAGGGCGGGGGGTTAGTCCGCGGGATCGCCTCCCACCACGCACACCAACGATGGCGGCGGTGGCCGCCGCTGCCGCCTCCCCTCCCTTCCTCTCCCCTCACCTCCGCCCGCCGCTGGCTACCGGGGAAGAGATGGAGCGGCGCGCGCCCGAGCCCTCGCGCCGCCGCCGGGGACGATGGGGGAAGGGCAGGCGGCGGAGGCGGAGGATTTGAAAGCCGGCAGTTTTGCTCTCCGCTCCGGGATTGGCTGAGCGGCGTGACGTCACAGAGGCGGTCCGCCCCGCGCCGGGTGCAGACGGCCCGCGCGCCGCAAGCGGGCCGGACGCGTCGCGCGTAGGTGGGGCTATGGGGCCCGCGCGGCGCCCCGGGATGTGTAGTCCGGTGATGGAAGTACCCGGCATGCCCCGCGCGGGGTCACCCTGCGGGGAGCGGCCTGGGCCTGGGCCCGGGCCCGGCCAGGGCGTTCTCCTAGCCGCCTCCCGTGGGGTGACGCCGGCCCTTGTCCCTGCCCTCGGCCGCCTCCGCTCCTGCCTCTCCGGAGCGCGGGCTCCGAGGCGCAGCAGCCGCCTCACCGGTCTCGGACGGCTGAGTGGATCCGCGGTGTGCACCCGAGCCCCTTTCACCATAGAGGTGCAAGGAAGATGCCGCTGGAGGAGCTCTGAGTTGCTCTGCAGGCTTCCCAGACACCCACAGATGAGAGAATAGAGCCTTTTTTTGTGAACCCCGTTCAGACAATGTCTGTGCAGGTCTCATCTTTGTACTTAGAGACAAACCTTTCTGCAGAGGAGAGGGTTTCACCCAGAAGTGTGCAGTCATTCCTGCTTAAGGATGCAGATAGCATCGGTTTGCTTGACAGTTTCCTGAGTGTGTTGTACGTGACATTTTCTTCTTGAGTATAGAAATAAAAAGTACATCCCCCAGTACAAGGTGAGCTGTGCATAAACCTCTTTGCTGCCGCAGTGTGTTTGCACAGTTTCTCTTAACCCAATCCCTTCTCTCCAAGTTGCAACCTGCAGGCACTGGCATAGGTACCATTTCAGGCAGCAGCTGCAGGTACTGGTGAGATCAGCATTGAGGTGGGTAATAGGCCGGATTTATTCTGCCATTTAGCCCCAAAACACTGTAAGAGGCATTTTTCATTCTCTCACAATTCTCCCAACTGTGGTTTAAAGAAACAATATCAAATACCTGTATGGACCCAAGAAAAGAATGTCAATAATCAGCAGTGCTGGGTGACCTGGGAGACTGCGTTGAGGCTGAAGGCCATGGTAGACCTCATTTCAGGGAATACAAAAAGCAATTAAATTTCTTTATGGAGGATGACAGCTGAAGGCATAAAAGGCATAAACTGGTACAACAACAAGATGGAAAACCTGATCAAAATTTAATCCATAAATCCATAAATAATAAGAGCAGCTTCTCTTGCAACTGATGAAAATTAAGAAGCTGAGGCACTGACTAGATTATGGTTGTATGTGAGAAGCATAAAGCTGCCAGAAAACGTAGAGTAGATGAGGGAGTAACTTAGTGTGATCTCAAGGAGCTTGAACTTGGAAAATATAAGCAAGCGATTTGTCACTTGTTATTAGTTCCTCTCGATCTTTAGCAATAAGCAGGACCATATGAAATACATCTGATGTCATTCTCAGTTGTTCTCCCAAATATTGGTTCATTACCTGAACCACAGGAGCAAGAATAAAGTCTTCAACTGTGGATGCAGCTATGCTGGATTGAAGGTGTACTGTGCCGTTGTGGCATAGATCTATAGATTAATTCTCCCTAAAAGAACAGCTTTACAAATCTAAGTAATTTTTACATCAACTAGTTTGTAGCAGAGATTGATTGCATTTTGACTCTGCTGACTACCTGTACACAAGACCTGGATAACCATGGTTGCCAGTTGTGAAAATCTTTATGTTAACAACTAAGGAAAGATGTTACTCCATGAGAGGAGCTGTACATGCTGAATCATGACCTTGCAGGACACCCCTCAGTCTTAAGAGGCGAAGGCTGTAATTGGGCTGGAGGGAAGTATAACATGACATTCAATTGGGAAATGCAAGCTTGAAAATGAATGTTCTTGTCTTAAAAAAATCATGCTTATTCCAGTATAATTCTTGATTGTGTGTAGATTTTGGGGTTGTTCCTCTTTCTCCTCAGCTTCTCCCAAGCCCTGATCTCATCCCACTGTGATGTCTTGCCTTTCAGAGGTGCCACAGGGTTGGACGCATCCTGGGCTCTGTGACTCATTCGATGCTTTGATGGCTCCATGACACCGCCCTACCAGTGGGATCTAGCACATCAAGTCTCCCTGTGTTTATTTCCCCCTGCCAGGCCTGCTCCACCTTTCTTCTGTCCAAAGCTGCCCCTCAACAGGGATTGTAATTTTCTGTACATTTTGCCCAGCAGTGTCTACAGCAGAGGCCCAGCTTGGTTAGACTCTACACATTGTTATGGTGTCATTGCCTGAAAATAAGAGGTAACAAATCTGCCGAAGAGATAATAAAAATAAACATCACCTTATCTGTGAATAACAGCTCTTATCCGTGGATAACAGCAATCTCTGGATCATAATGAATATCTAAAAATAAGTGCATTGTGATGAAATACTGTGGAAAACATAAGACAGTGTCCTCCAGTATCATATGATACATTATACAATTCACAGCCTATATTTCATAAATTACCAGTTTATTGTGTTGACAGAGCTGCCAGAAGCCAATCCTACTCAAGAGAATAAAGTCTTTCGTTTTCTGATCAACATGTTTTAAATATTAAACAAGTTTAGTACCCTTCAGCTGATGCCTTCTCTGGATCTTGTCGAAGTTGCTCAGCTGCAAAGCACCAAGTGACAGTCTTTTGGGTCACTGTAAATAGAGAAGCGAGACACTGAGGAATAAACACGTCACTGATTACATTGGAAAAGAGGTGATCATTTTCACCACTGTCTGTCTGGAAATGATGATCTGACAGTAGACAGAATCCTTTAGGGAGAGGAAAAACCTATCCTACCAGCGAGGCTGGACTGGGAGCCTGGCATGAAGCTCGTTTCAGAGGGTTATTTGAAGTTAATGGTATTGCAGCTGGGCGGGGATGGGTGAACCTCCCATCACCCCCATCTCAGACGGTCTGTGTGTCTCTGTCTTCACAACCATTTCCCACAACAGGATAACATGTGCTGCTGGGCCCTTGCTTTCCAACAACTGCTCCGTTCCTGGGGCTCTGCTGGCATGGGCTGCTGTGGAGATGCAGTCCACTTTCTGAAAATATTGAGGGATTTTAGGATGAAAACAAGCCAAAAATCTCATTCCCAAAAAGTGTCTAAACTCATATGTTTATATATAAATATAAAAATATGTCTGCATGTACATATATAGCATATATGTATATGGCTATTGTACAATAGCCAACTAAACAACAACAAAAACAATATGTTATATATACACACACTGCATATTCCTTTCCACCCAAAGATTTATGTTTTCAGAAGACCTTATTTACATGGAGCCTCCTCAGTAGTGCAGGGTGGAATAAGTCAGGTCTGGCTGACACAGATAATTGCTGTGTGGCTCTGGCCCCCTTCCAGCAAACATTCATGGGTGGGCAAAGGGGTCACTGCTTCACATATGTGATAATCCCGTGGAGGGGGGTCCTCATAATTTGGTTCATTGCTGCACTTGGCATTCATGCAATCGCTCTGCAGAGGCAGCTCTCCTTTTGGGTCTATTTTATATATCGGCAAAGACAACCAGGAAGAAGAAAAATGTTACATTAAAGTAAGAACGGAGCCTCAACCACTTAAGTGCTTTCGCCTTTATTATTATTATTATTTTTAAGTCTAATTCACCTTAAAGAATCTCAAAAGCAACCACAAGGGAAAGCTCTGTGAGTTTTTGTAATGGAAAGCGGTAGCCTCTAGGGCCCAGAGGATATGCAGGGAGGCATTTTCTCTTGCTGGTGCAGCTGAGAGCGAGCGAGCGAGACCTGGAAATGAAAGTAAAGAGATCAGGAGGCACATGGAGGGAGCTGCCGGGGCAGCCGATCCAGAAGCAGAATGCTGCCTTCTATAATTAAATAGCACTTACTATTATTATTACTTCTAGTAATAATACATTAATAATACCTCTAGTAATACAATACCATTTATCAAGGAAAGTTTATGCATAGTGTGTGTGGGGAAAACCCAAGGAGAGGTGAGTCCTTTATTATTTGGGGGGGATTATTTTTGTCTTAAAGCAATTCTGTATGTATGTGTGTTTGTGTATGTAGAAAGGGGTGGACTTGAGAAACAAGAAAATCTGGTTGCTTCATTAGAAAGTAAAGGTTTCAGATAGTAACTGCTCAGATGAAATGTTGTGTAATTGCAAATTAAAAAAAAAAAAAAGGTGCAAAATAATATGGGCAAGATTTTGAAGCTAACCCCCTCTTCCGCCAAAAATGTGGGGTTTGCGAAAAAATAATTGTCAGAGATCCTAATCCCACCCCCTGGAAAAAATGTGTTAGTAGTCTCAAAGTGGATAGCTAGGAGAAAAGCCCCTGGGTTTATATTAAAAACTTAGTATTATTGCGTTTGTGTCTGTCTGTGGTTTGTAGGTTTGAGCGTAGCGTTCAGGTCTGTATTTAGGCTGCAGCTTCCCCCTCTTGTTTGTTGTAAACCCCATGAAGCAGCAGAGAAGCCCATGTTGAATAGCTTTTCAGATGCACCTTCCGTGGGGGCTTGCAAAGTTTATCGAATAGGAAGGTTGTGGGGCTTTTTTTGTTGTGGGGTTTTTTTTTTTCCTTCTTCTTCTTGGGTTTGGGGTTTTTTTTTCCGAATTCTTTACTGCTTTACAGTTTCCGGGTGGCAGGGGAGGTTATCTTTTTTATATCTTAAAGCTGTCTCCCAGACTCCTGGAGATGTGTGATTTTTATTAAAGCAGATCAGCGGGTGGGGAAGGAAGAAGAGTATGTTTTGGTTTGTTTTCCTTTTCCCGGGGAAGCCTGGGTGTCTTTTGCCGCGGGAGATCCTTTCTAGCAGGACCGGGGTGGCAGGGATGACGGGGTGCCGGCGCCCGGCCAAGCCGCGGGGGGTGCGGGAGGCGCGGGCCCCTCTCCGCCCCGGCCGGACGAGGTGGTGCGTTTGTGCGCTGCGGCCGCTAGGCAAGGCCGGGGATCGGCGGCCTAGTGCTGGGGGAGGGGGGGCGAGCGGGGTCCTGCGCCACCCGTGTGTGAGCCAGCCCCGGGATTTAATTTTTAAAACACGGCAGAAGAGGGTGATTTGCGTGGGCACAAAAGCAAGAGGCCGAGGGACAGGCAGCATTACCCCATTGCCCCCTCCTCACTCCTTGGCTGCACTGCGGTGCCCCTCGGGCAGGTCCCGGCAGGCCGGGGCGGGAGGAAGGGTGGCCTGCAGTACATGGGGTGTGGAGCACAAGGCTGGAGAATGGAGTGATGGGGGCCGGGGTGGTCTCCTGAGGCTTTGGCCACCACCTCCGCCCCCATCCCAAGGAAACTTACGGTCACTGCTTTTATTATCAGCCAAGGGTGAGGAGATTGTCCCCAACCTTGCCCTGCGTTCACTGGATGTATTGCTGGGAGAAGCCGTTGGCACCCCAATGACAGCAGCTGCAATGGTGCCATGGGGCAGGAGTGGGACTAGTGGAGTGCTGGGGTGTGGTATAGTGACCATGGAGGTACCTTGGTGTGGCTGGTGCATGGAGGGACAGGGTTGTCAGGCCTGGTGGGCACAGCATGGTGGTGGGAACTTCCAGAACTGTTGTCTGTGAGAAGTGTTCAAAGCCAGGGAGTGCAGCATAGCAGAGAACAGCCATGGGAGTGAGTGGGAGCCCATGTTTGTAATGGGCTGTGTGGCTTGTCATCTGCTTGATGTGAGTCACAGAATCACAGAATCACAGAATGTCAGGGATTGGAAGGGACCTCAAAAGATCATCTAGTCCAATCCCCCTGCCAGAGCAGGATCACCTAGATGAGGTTACACAGGAACATGTCCAGACGGGTTTTGAATATCTCCAGAGGAGACTCCACAACCTCCCTGGGCAGCCCGTTCCAGTGTCCTGTTACCCTCACTGAGAAGAAGTTTCTTCTCATATTTAAGTGGAACCTCCTGTGTTCCAGTTTGTACCCGTTACCCCTTGTCTTATCATTGTTTGTCACCGAGAAGAGCCTGGCTCCATCTTCGTGACACTCCCCCTTTATATATTTATAAACATTAATGAGGTCTCCCCTTAGTCTCCT
>VYZX01016190.1:185002-243552 GCA_013401335.1 Brachypteracias leptosomus | reverse complement strand
AGTTCCCTGTTTAACCAAGCAGGTCTCCTGGCTCCCTTCCTTGACTTCCTTCGTGTCGGGATGCTCCGATCTTGAGCTTCATAGAAGCAGTCCCTGAATGCTACCCAGCTATCTTGGGCCCCTTTACCTTCAAGCAGCTTTGCCCATGGGATTTCCCTTAGCAATTGTTTGAAGAGGTCAAAGTTGGCCCTGCTGAAATCCAGGGTTGCAACTCTGCTTGCTATTTTGTTGCTGTTACATGAGATCCTGAACTCCACCATCTCATGGTCACTGCAACCAAGGCAGCCCTCAACCTTCACTGCTTCGACCAGACCCTCCTTGTTAGTGAGGATGAGATCCAGCAGCGCATCTCTCCTAGTCGGCTCCTCCACCATTTGCATGAGGAAGTTATCATCAATACACTGGAGGAACCTCCTGGACTGTGGCTGGCTGGCTGAATGGTCCTTCCAGCAAACATCAGGGAGTCTGGTTACCCATTTTGCTGCACCACTGAGGTGGCCACACTGCAGCCACTGAAAGACTTCATGTTGCAGACTAGCACATCCTGGAGCCTTTTGTGTGGAAGAGAGTGCATGCAGCCTGGGGCTGAGCTCCTGTCTCAGCTCTACAACCTGCCACTTGCATGTCAGTGCACTTATTTCTGGCTGAAATGTTACAGTCAAAGCCTAGAAATCAGTCAGCTGTGAACTCATTGCCATTCCAGATATACAGGAGGAAAAACATTGCCCAAATTCAGCTCTGGCAGCATTGGGAATAACACCCAGGTTCTTGACAAGATAAATTCAAGTCTTTCTGTTCATCTTGTAGCGTCTAGTATAGCATATCTACTCAGTTTGTGATTGAGTCACCTGGTTTACTGACTAGTGCTTCCTTCTGAAGGCAAGAAAACCATTTTGTTTGCCTGCCTTGTCTGTCCTATTTTATTTCTGTCCGGCAAATAGTTTGTAACTCATTGACAAACTTTGAATAAAGTCCTCTCTAGATACTGGACCAGAGAGGATAAACATCTTCAGACTAAAAGGAGAAGAGCTTTGTAGTGGGGATATAAATACGCTGGGTTTGAGTTTTGCTGGTAATTTGAGCAGACAAGTCTGGACAGATAGTTGGTGGGGAGGAAAAGGACACTTAGGCACACTGCTTCATAAAATGATTTCTGCTGTGTTTCTGAAAATATTTAAAAGACCAAGAAAACAAAAGCTCTGCGCTTAAAATTAATTATGCATCAGCCATGGTATGGTATGCAGTAGAACTAAGTGTTGCATGTATGGGTGCTTGCTATGTGTTGGGTTTGCAGGCATAATGAGTGTGTGACTTGGTCCAAGGGTGAAATCAGACACAGTGAAGAGGCTGGAACAATGAGGGGAGACAGAAGTGATTGAGTTTGCCGAGGAGGTGGAAGTGGAGGAGGCATGAGGAGCAAAAGGAGTCATCCAAATTGTAGCCTTCAGCAGTGGTGGAGCAGACAGAACTGGGGAGAGGTCTGCCAGATGTGGAGGAGGGAGTTAGATTGAAAGGAAAGGTGGTTCTTCCCAAGAGACATGAAAAAAGTTGTTAGGGCAGGAACATGTGGTCCACATTTTGAGGATGTTACCATAAGGAGATGAATCTTATGTGCAAAGTCATGACATAAGTCTGACTGAAGGTGTGACAGACCTTTAGCAGAGGAAGCTGGTCACCCACTTGCAAGGAGAGGGGAATGTGGGGCAGTATCAGGGAGCAGCAGTCTGGAGGGGAGATCAGGCCTGTTGTTTATGTTTAAAGAAGGCAATGGGAGGTCTTGGGTTGGAGAACATTTACTGTTGAAGATGAGGGTAGGACTGCAGAGAGTAAACAGCATGAAGGGCATAAAGGTTTTGTGGTTTTTTTTCAATGAGGGTTTTTGTAGCAAGGATCAAAACTGTATCTGGGTATTTGGGGACTTACAGAGATGCAGTAGGTTGGTCAGCTGTCCACATGAAGCAAGGATGGAGATACACATGTTGGATGCAGTGGCAATGGTGGTGAGGAGAAAAAAAAGCAGAGGAGAGCTCCAGGATGCAAGAAGTGTTGGGTAACTCTAGGAAGAAGACATTCTGGAGCCTTTCCCTGCAGTCTTTTGGCTCCACTCCAGCTTTTGGTCAGTAATGTTTGAATGCCCTTCACTGTGGGCAAGCAACAGTGACCAGTTCTCATTGTAACACATGCCCACATCCTGCTGTTTAGGATGTTTTAACAGTGGGGTCAGAGTAGCCATGAGAACAGGTACTGATCTCTTCACTCCTTGCAGTAATGTTTTAAAAGCTGAGCTCAGAAGTGGAGGCTTTTCAAGGCAATGATCTGTTTTGTGGATATACACAATTGTGAAGGTGTGCCATGGCATTTTTGGAGTGCAGCCATTGACTTTGTAATGACTAGCTAAAGTTCAGCTGCTCTCCCCACAGCTACCAATAATCACCGTTCTCATCGGATCTGTGAGCTGCTGCTTCACTTTCCTGACTTCTGTTCTCTCCAGTGTGGCTCATGTCAGGGAGCAGCAACAGCAGGGCTGCTCCTCCAGGGAGGATAAGCTAGGAGCTGAAGGTGATGACAGCCACCAGCAGTGCCCTCACTAACCAGAGTCTGTACTCTAGTCTGTGCTGCCCACCAAATCTGAATGGCACGGGCAGAATAAGATGCTGATAGCAGGAGTCCTTCAACAGACCTAAAGAAGATGAGGTGGTGAATCAGGTCCAGGGTTCACTCAGCAAGTCCAGCGGTAGGCGATGGTGCCAGAGACAGGATTGGAGACAAGCCACCTACAGTGTAGGTCCAAGGTTTGTCCAGAAGACAGGACTGAGAACAGGTCCACCTACGGTATAGCTCAGACAAGGAAGCATGCCTCGACTTGGGCTGAAATGGAGCTCCTGGACCATGGGCAGAGGGTGTGTAGGTGGGGATCCAAGGTGAGGCTGTTTGGGGCATATCAAGCCTGTTAGTGGAATCATAGACCAGACAGCTACAAATTCCTCCTTCCTGAGCTTTCCCCCATGAGCCTTTGTGAAGGTCCACTTGACTCTTTTTCCTCCTCTCCCCCTAATTTGTCTCATCATTTCATGTGATGGATTTTCCCCTACCCTTGTCTCTGATGGCCCTCGCAGTCCTCTAGAATTGCTCTGTCCTCTTTGTGGCTTTCACTGCC
Organism: Brachypteracias leptosomus; assembly: GCA_013401335.1. Lineage (NCBI taxonomy): Eukaryota > Metazoa > Chordata > Aves > Coraciiformes > Brachypteraciidae > Brachypteracias > Brachypteracias leptosomus. The sequence goes on along the minus strand of VYZX01016190.1, from coordinate 240,395 downwards.
ATCTATGTGGAAGTGGTTCCTACTGCTCCTCTTCACCTTTTCTGTTCTCTCTTCTTCTATCTTTGCAGAATTTCATACAAGGACAAATATCAAACAAATTGCCCCTGTCTCTTTTTCTGCCCCTCAAGCCTGGCTGCCTGTAGAATTAGAGATCATATTAACCTCACAGTCTCCTTGTTAAATTTCCTTCTTTCTTCCTGATTGCTCATTATCCAGGCTATTTATAAATCATTCCAGGCCTTCTGTTGGTGTTGCACTGAAGTCTACCTCCTCTTATCTATCGCTTCTGTTAAAAGCCTTTGTAGAGATGCTGATCATCACCTTGTCTGTTGGCTTTCCCCTTCTTGCTGCACTGCCCATCCTGTTCCAAATGCAGCTGCTTAGAATCTTCTACCTGCTGCTTGGACCAGATTGCTCTCACATTTAATGTCTGATGACTTACAAACCACACAGTGTCACTTTCAAGCTCTTGCTTCATTTTGCTACCACTTCTTTCTGGTCATTCTCTCACTACTGCCTTTCTCCCTTTCCCCAGCTCTTCTTGGTAATTTTGCATGTTGCAGAGCACAATAAATAAGGGCTTGATGGGTTGCTAGGCTTGAGTTTCACATACCTTAAAGGCCCCTTCATCCTGATCCAGACTGAAGATACCATAGGTACTGTAAGATACCTTAGAATGATAGGGATGGTCTTAATGTAGAAGGGAGCTGGGCAATAATGGTCTCCAAGCTGTTGTAGTTTAGAGTTATAGAAATGACTTTTTTCTTGTGATCTCTTCAGAGGCAATCCCAGGCTAGGAGAGCACAGTGTTTGCAGCTCCATCTCATCTCAGTGTTTCCGTGCTTGCTGCTTTTGTTCCCAAGTTACCATTCCTCAAATGCAAAGCGTTGTTTATGATCAGACCTGGTTGATGGCAAGGCCAGCAACACTGTTTTGCCACGAATTGGCATCCCTTCTCCCCTTCTTTATTTTTTTCTTGTGTGGCAGGCCTGTATACCCTGGGGAGAAGTCAAGGAGAAGCCATTCCAAAATTTGCTTCCAAACTGCAGGGCATGAAGCCCATGTATCTAATGGTGTAATTCAATCCTGTTTAAGTTGAGAAAAGGGACATTACTCCAAGATGGCTCGCTCCATCACAGTACTTATTTGTCTGTGCTTGCAGAGACCCGGACTGGATTTGAGCAAACCCTGACAAGTTGTTGTGCCCATTTGTGTCCCTAAGTGGGGGTAACTCTCTCTGGAGAGAGCTGGTTTTGAGCACGAAATTCCCATGGCATGGATCCACTGCCGTCCGTGCATGTGGCCCCTGGCAGGCAGTGCCATTTCCTCTCTTCGCCTGTCTCTGCGCCCGCCTCTGCCCCGCTGGGCTAGGACGGGGTTAACTCTCACCAGCAGCTGGGAGGGAGCCACAGCCGGGATGGGCATCCGGGCCAGCCAATGGGCTATTCGATACCACCTGACGTCATGCCCGCGGCGCCAGGAGCGCGGGGTCTGAGCCGGGGCTCGGCGCGTTGGTTGCAGTTTCCACGGTCTGTGCGGTTATGTCGCTTGGTTTGCTCATTGTCTTGTCGCCGTACTGTTACTGCTGTTCTCACTTCCCCTTTCGCATTGTTGTGTTAAACTCCTCTTATCTCAGTCCGCGGGGTTTGCGTTTTCCTCCCTCTCCCCTTTCCGCCCGGGCGTGGGGGGCAGCGGCCACGTGGGGCTCGGTCCAGCTGGGACCAGACCAGCTCCACCTGCCTTGCGTAGATGACTTGTTCCGTGTACCGTGCAGTAAACCGGTTTAAATCCGGCCCAGATAAACAGTGGTCAGAATCGTTTATCATGGGGGAGTCCCAGCACAAATTCCTAAGATGACTGTCAGAGGAAATGTGGGTTTGATTTTTTAACTTTCCTAGAAGGCTCTCGTGGTAACGGTTCCCATTGCTTTGTTTACTGGCAGCCCAATCAGAGAGCTCAAACTGAAGTAATTCCTCTTTGCCCGTGTATCCTGGCGATAGCATGTGAGGAAAAGCAGATACCTGGTAGTGAGCTGCTTGCCATTCTGAATCTGCAGCGTAGATAAATCACCGACTTCAGTGTTCAGGGCATCTGGTCTGGAACATTTTGTTAGTAGTAAATTCAGGCACACACAAAATACTGCCCTGCTTAATTGCCAGCAAGACCTAAAATTACTATTTTGTGTTGTTTCTTTTTCTTCTTCCTCTGCAGCAACTATAATGGAGAGACAGAAGAGAAAACAAGAAATAGAGAAAGGACTTCAGTTCATTCAGTAAGTGGACAACATTGTTTTCCTGTGGCTTTGGAGGTGGTTGTCTTTGTATCAAAGATTGCAAGAACTGAGTTCTTTCTATTCACTGCTTTGGGTCTGCTACATGGGAAGAGATAAAGGTCCTGGGGATTTTCACAGTGATTCCTCAGGGTGTTTCTTGTCCTGCCAGCTCTCTAAACTTGAAATTCTGTAATTTTAATTTCGTTGGGTTTTGCCCTCCACTGCAGTTCAGGATGATCTTTATAGTCAGCATAATGCTAATAGTACTTGGACCTTCTACTTCATCTTTAGTGTGAAGGTCTTAAAGTGTTTTCTCAACAAGGTCATCCCACCCTTCTTAGGAAGGGAGATAGCGTTTATATTTTGTAGGCAGGCAAAGCAAAGTAAATGACTTGCCAGGTACCTTGTAAGGTGCCTATATGAGACATAGGTGACCTGGGCTCTTTTACAGTTGCCAGCTTGGTAGGTGCCTCAGATCACTCTTCTGTGAATATCATGTGGCCTTCTAGAGCTTGAAATGATTTCCTATGTAGTAGTTAAAATTCCAAGCACTTCCTTAAAAGTGCAAGAGTGTTTTTTCCCACCAGTGTTTGAGTTAGCAAAGGCCTTAGACTCAGGTCCAGGTTCCATGGTAAGTAAGAAAGTAGCAAGATTGTAATCAGATTGGTTTAGGGTTTTTTTTAAGGTCTTCTTTGAGTTCTGCAATTATTATGGCTGAAATCTGTGCATCTACAATAGGAAAAAAAGCCAAATCTTCTATGTTATGTATTTGTATCCTGTGGCATGTCAATGATATTTTCACCCCAGTCTGAGACTAATGAGGCTGATAACCCAATTTCAGAGAGGCAATTGTGAGGTTTGTTTTTGTGACGTTTTTTTAAATGTGCAAGATTTCTGAAAAAAAAATAATTTAGAAATACAGCGTGTTGCTCATGCTTCTGGAGTGTATCTTGAACTCTGAACCAGTATCATTTATTGGCTTGTTTAAATGTGAAAGAGGGGTTCTCCAATTTTATAAGCAGAGAGAATGTTTCTTACAGAGCCATGGCATTTCTTGTAGTTAATTTTAAGGCGCAGATAATGATTAGATTAGATGAAAACTAGAAAAAGTTTATTTTCTGACCAATAAGATCATGTATACAGTGTTGTATTTCGAAGGTGAGGAGAGCTATGAAAGGTGCTAAGGATTTCTCTAAAGCCTATTGTTTTCTTCTTGAAGAGAAAAAATAAATACATGTGGACATGGGGTTTTTTAGGTGGCTTCAGTTACAGAGGATTGCATATGTGCAGGGAATAGCTGAGAATAAGATTCCTCTTGTCTCAAATACCTTTGCCCTTGATACCACTGTGGCCATCACTGAGTGTAATGCTCCCTAATTGTGTTCTCTTTGCCCTAGCTGCCTATGAAGTGATAAAATGTTCAGTAACTCATTGAGATCATCAACGCAGAACCAGAAAGATGATTTCCTTATCAGACAGAAGCCCTTGTTTGCATGGATGCCTGTTTCATGAGCATTTTCTCTTCTGTTTTTTTCAGGTCCACATTACCTCTAAGCCAAGAAGATTATGAGGTAATGAAGAATTTGTTTTCTGAAGTTGGGAACTCTCTGGTTAGCAAGATTTGTTCTGTTGTACAGTGATTAGTTTACATACCAGAAGTGGAGGGCGTGGGATGGCCTGTCACAATTTGTCTGTAACTTAACGTTTTAAGGTTTTGACAATGACAACTTTCTTTGAAAGGAGAAGACACTTGGATGTTCAAGAAGAAAGGATACTTTACCGATTATTCTTCTCTACCAAAAGACTGATGTTTTACAGGAGGGTGGTGAGGCAGGAGAATCTTACTGAGCAGGAAGTTTGCTAAATCATGTGGAAAGGAATAGGAAATTGGGAAATCTCTGCTGTATGTGAATATCCGCTTCAATCTATTTGCTCTCTCCCTATTGCCCAGGCCTTTTTGCAGAAGCTGGTGAGAAACCTGTTTGCAGAGGGCAATGATTTATTTCGAGAGAAGGATTTCAAGCTTTCACTGGTACAATATGTAGAAGGGCTGAACGTGGCAGATTACGCAGCCTCCGATGAGGTGACCATCCCAAAGGAACTCGTGTGCAAGCTGCATGTCAACCGAGCTGCCTGCTACTTTGCCATGGTGAGTGCCTTCCCAAGTCATCCCCAGGGGCTGAGGAGGAGGACACCGTGGTTGTGCTGCTGTGCAATTGGCAAAGATGTCAAGAGCGGTTTCAGTTGGTTTTGTCTGCTCCCTGTTCTGATACTGGAGGAGACAATGACACACAGAAATCTCTGTTATGTCCTTATTGTCACACTGTGTCATATAAGATCAGAGGAAGGAGAGGAGGCCAGGCCCAAGGTACTGAAAATGCAATTCTGGTCCACATTGGTGAGAAGTTAGTACAATCCAGCGCCTTCCAGTACTGACTCAGTATTTTTCTGGAGTGCTGTTTGACTGTTACTCTGGAGGTTCCTGCCCCCTCAGGTGAGGCACTGGAAGAAAGTGAGAAGGCTTTGGTTCTTGACGGAACTTTCAGCATGCACATGGAAAAGGAGTCTGAAATACTCAGGCTCTAAAAAGTTGTGTGCCTTCATTTTCCTAAAGAATCTAACAGCTTTCCTTTATGGCACAACCCCAGAGCAGGTCCATCCTGTTCATAATGAGGCTGTCCCACAAAAAAAATTACCAAGCAGCTACATAATTAAAGACTGTCAAATATGACATTCCCAAGATAAGGTTGCTCAAACACCCTTAATTCTGGCATTCACTGACTTTGGAGTGTTTTGAGTTTTGCAAGACTTAACAAAATGTTATATTACTGTAGGTTTTGGGTGTTTGTGCACTGATCTGTGTATGAGGTAGTATATTTCCAACAGCCTTTTATATTCCTGTTTTGTGCTGAGAAATAAGATGTTTGCATTCACACAGAAGGATGGGATAGTCTGCTGTGCCTCAGCTGACTTGAGATGGTCTCCTCTATGCAGGGATTGTATGAGAAGGCACTGGAAGACAGCGAGAAGGCTTTAAGTCTTGACAAGGAGAACATCCGAGCGCTCTTCCGGAAAGCCCGCTCCTTAAATGAACTTGGAAGACACAAAGAAGCCTATGAATGCAACAGCCGCTGCTTGCTGTCCCTCCCACATGTAAGTTTTTGACATACAACTCTGATTTCTGTAGCTTTCCACCTTCCTCCTCCATCACATGCTTAGTGTGAGGCCAGAGGATGGTGGAAAAGGAGGCTTGGCTGTTCCTGGGAACATGCTTATGCCCAGAAATTCTATCCTTCTGACCTGAACATGTTTGACCTCCTGTGTTTCTTCAGTCCAAGTCACCTTCTACAGATAGTGCCAGCCAGAGACACTGGTTAATGACAGCATGTTTGGTGGCCTGTTTGTGAAGAGCAAAACCCTACCTTAACAAAATGTGAACTAAGGCCATGAAATTATTTTAATTATCTGGTTTTAGCTGGAAGTGACTAGGAGCATGGGACAAATGGGAACTGGAGCACTGGAAGGAAAACATGTATACTTTTTTTATTTTAATAAAAAATTTCTCATGTTATACTTACTGATTGCTAAGGAAACCTGATAAAGCTTTTTATTTCTTGAGGGACATTTGACTATGACATCATCATGTCATAGTTATTTTTATGTTCACAGGTGCATACATTTTTACATTCAGAGAGGACTATCTGCACATACTAGGCCCTAGATGTCTTCCTGACAGTGCTTTTGTTGAATGTGCTTTTAGGCCAAATATTGAACAGGAAACCAGGCTGTGATTAGATAGATTCTAGTGAGCACTGGTTGTCTTTGCTGAATTTGATTCTGATCCGTCACAGTAATGCTATTACAAGAAAAATGCATCTGCTTCAGCAGGAGAAGTTAACTTTCCCTTATTATTAGTGGTATAGAGGCAATATTTGAAAGCCTTGTTAGCAGTTAGTTACTCCTTTTGTATTGCTTGTAAATTCTAATTTCTTTGACTTGGCAGAGCAGGGTGACCAAAACATAGTACAGGCATCATGTTAGGGGAGTTCCAAACAACTGCCTTTTTAACAAACCCTTTTATAAACAAAACCATCTAATGTATGTGTTCATGTAAAGCCATATCTGGCTATACTTCACATTGCAATTAAGCCACTTAATTTAATTTATTTTTTAACCATATACTTATGTTTACATATCTCCCATTATTATCTGTGGTCTACAAACACTTTATCAAACTTACCTGTGGCAGGAAATTTCAACCTCCATACCAGGTGATCTGCATTCTGTGTTCTGGACAATTAATGAGATTTCAGCAAGAAGAGGTCTCTGAAGGATGTGGGAATAGTTTGAGGAGAAGGTACATCCTGAAGGGGTATCCAGTGGGGAGAGAAGAGGAAAAGGACAAGATAGATTTTTGTCTTCACCAAGTTCAGAGAAGATGGTCACAAGACCAGTGTTGAGGATGTAGGGGAGCAAGTACAGTCGAAAAGTGGCACTCCAAATTGAAGGGAGAAGTTACTGATACTGTGGACTAGAAGAATCAGAGGCTAGTGAGGTGTTGAAAAAGAAAGGATGAATCTGCAGGGAGAAGGAGGTTGGAAAGACCATCATGTCAAGAAGAGAGAAGGGAGCAAGCTTCAAGGTTGGAGATGAGGGAATCTATGTTGGGATATTAAGGAGGGATATCACAATAGGTTGGCCAGATATTTTTTCTTCTTTCAAGAATGTTAAAGTACACCAGTATTTTTGCAAACAGGGAGAGAGAGGAAGGCAGAAGGAAAGAGCTGCTGGTGATAAATAAATGAAGAAGGTTGTGACAGTTTGTTAGTCCAGGCAGAACTGGAGAAGATGGAGCAGGAGAATGGAACATGGCCCAGAACTTTGTCTAAAGCTTATAATGGTGTGCGAGTGGGCACAGGCAGTGAGCAGGAAGGATGGTAAATGGCACCCAGTGGGGAAAACAGAATAATCTACTTCACTAAGCTAAGACAGTTTAACTAGAGCTGGAGATGGTGAAAATGCCTTGTAGCTAGGAAGTTGGAAAATGAGACTTGGTTTCAGCTTTAAAAACAGACAGACGAGCAAAACAAGCTAGTGAATACTGACTGCATATCAAAATTGATTATTAGCTCTGTGGCTGGCAGAGAGGGAAGGCATGCAGGCTCCTTCCCAGACATGGGGACCTTGATGAAGCTATATCAGTCCCCAGCAGCCAACCTGGCAGCCCATCCAGTCGTCTTGCCAGCAGGACTCATGGACCCTCTTTCAGAGGGTGGGTGCTTTCTTGGAAGCAGACATTTGATTCTGAATTTCTGCAGCATTGAAAGAGTGTGGGACAGAGCTCCTGGTGCAACCTCAGTATCTCAGCAGGGCTAAATGACAAGAGCCCTCAGGTCTGCATGGACTCTCCTAGGGCTGCTCTGGCAGTTGTCCACCTGCTGCTGTCTACAAGTGAGGCTTCTTGGCGCAGACCAATGTGGATAACTGCATTCCTGTTTATTTCATTGTGTGTGCCACAGAGGCAAAACTGAAAGTGTCCTGCCAATGGTTTTGTCCCCAGGATGAAAGTGTCACGCAGCTGGGACAGGAGCTTGCCCAGAAGCTGGGACTGAGGGTTCGAAAAGCATACAAAAGGCCTCAGGTATGACTTCATTTTTCTTAGAGACTATTATTTGGCTCTTTCAGATTTACATTTGCAGAAGCAGTAGGTGCTGCCCTGCAGTTTGACGCATGTACACTAACCTGCGATCTCTCTAGCAGGATGCTGGCTGCCCTCCTTGTCCTGACCCTTGGACTCACTTTGGCTTGCTCCATTTCTAACCCTGTTGCTGCTCAGGGTCTAATGCCAGGATGTTTCCTGACTCCCCAGCTAAGCCAGGCAGATCTGGGCTGGTGCTGCAGGAGAGGCCTTCGATGCACTGAGAGCCTGTGTTTTTTGGAGGAGAGGGACATGTGGCCTGATCCCAAAAGAGGTCTTACATTACAGACCTTTCCCTGTTATGGGATGAGAAAAGTAGGATATTCCACTGCATTGGAGGCATGGCTGGTTTTGTAGTGTGATGGACCATGAAGAGTTCTTGCCACATACCTGGGCGTACACCTTCTTTGTGGTGGGGGAAAGGCCTGCACTTTGGGAGAACAACAGATCCCCATCTGGTCAGATGCTAGGAAAGAAGACAGCAAAAACTGATTTGTGGGTCCAATTAATTGACGCCAGTAGCTGGATCCATAACCTGGCTTTGTAAGAAAGTGGTTCCATAGCGCACTGTTGGTGTTTAAATGTGTACCCTGGGATGGAGCTAGAGGGCGTTAGGCCACTACTAGCACTCAGATAAAGCTGCCTTGGTCACATGAAATCCCAGGATGCATTTTCAGGAGTAGGGAATGTTAGCTGGTAGTCGAGGCTTATGTTTGCATTTGCGTGTTTGGCCCTGTGCACAGTGATGTGTTAAACAGCCAGCATGTCCTGTCTCCAGAGGGGCACCTTTGCAGTGTGTGGTGAGTATGTGGAAAACCTTTGGGGTAAATTTGAATTTAGCATCTTACTCCGCTCTCTGACCAGCCTCACATGTGATTGGCCTACCCCGGAAAACCCTCAATGTTATAGCAGCTCTCAACACTCCAAAATTATTCTCTCTTAAAGAACGTTCAGTTTTACACAGAAATACTTCTTATAGCTGCCTACTGTGTTGACCTTGCCATCTTTTTGCTGCTGTCATGTTACTCAGCTGTGATGAGCTTAAGCCAACTCTATGTTAGAAAAATAAAAATTAAAAACTCCAAAATGCTTTTTATTATTTGAGATGCAGTGATCGGTATTTTGATAACACCTTGCTTTCTCTTGGATTGACTTCCAGCTTTCATTCCAGGGCTGTAATGCCCTACCAAAGTAGTTATTTCTTCATGAAAAAACAAAAACTTCTGTTCTTCAGGAAAGTTTTTTGCTTCCTGATTGTGTGTTGGATGTTAGCTGTTTTGCATTGTACAGAACAAATATACGGCCCTTTCAGTGCTGAGAAAGCTGTACCCTTGTGTCATGGTGGCATGCCTTTTTGGGGTGGCTTTTATTTATGGGCAGTGTCTGTAAGGAAACCAGCTGTACCTAATGTACCAGCGCTCATGGGCTGTCTCTCTTCTAAGACCTTTCTCTTCCTTGCAGCAGGAATTGGAAACATTCTCACTACTCAGTAATGGCACGTCAATCCAGGTAGAGTTTGCATCTTGTGGTTGTTACTGTTCATTAATTGTCCTACCGATTGTGCTTTGCAGTTTTATTGACATACAAATTTATAACTGTATTTTAGGATTTAAATGTATTAATTAAGATTTTCTGCTTTTAAGGAATATTGCCAAGGAAATTAGTTTCTTTGAAAATATTTCTAGTGACAGCATTTTTGATGTCAGTAATTAGATCATAGAAGGTGGTTATTTTTCTTAGTTACTGTGAATTTTTGCTTTCTCTTGCATTTTAAAGAAGTTTTAGTTTTTAAATTTTTACATAGTTAGGGCAACTCTAGGTAAAAGAAAGTGCAACTGCAGGAGAATCATTCAAAGTTAAATCATGTGATGTACTGAACGAATTACATGCACAGTTTATGTATTCTTTGTATTGTCCTGTCACTTGGGAGATCCAGCTTGGGCAGGGCACTTTACAAATACTGAACTGAAATGAAGAAAATGCTGATTTCCTTGTTTCACCACTGGGCAAAAAAATCCCCAGACACTTTCTCGTTTTACAGGCTATTTGGTGTTTCATGCTACTCTTTAAAGCAAACAAACTATAAAACCAATAAAAATTGTCATTTTGTACAACAAGATCGGATACTAAAGAATTAGTTTGCCTCCCACTCAGTGACTTGCCCTCACATCTTTCTAGGAAAGCCAGTCAGCTTCCCTTAATAGTTGTGCCTAGTTTTTAATCTGAAAATCCTTCCTTTTGCAAGAAATGAAAATAGTGTGAAAACCAGAAACTGCAAAAACTATTGCAGTAGATGCACTATGTCAAGAGTAATGCTTTACTTGGGCCTTTTTAAGCTTAAGCTGAAGGCAGATGTACTTACCTCTGTTTGTGTGTCTATAAAATATGGACTCATTTTATTCCTTGCCTTGAGCTCCAAGTCAGCAGTTGTCTTGGTGGAAACCCTTTCCTGTTTTGAGTTTGCTATAAAAGTTTGTGGTTGTTAGATTACAAAATTTGTGAACTAAGAAAAGGAATGTTGTGTGAGATGAGGCTAATCAGATCTCACACTGCGTGGTGCTGACCGATTGATGTGTCCTGGGACTTGGGACACAGCGTTCTCACCCACACATGAAAAACCCTACTCTATGTATAGATTTGCTTACATGGTTGGACATTGTGCAGGGCTCATGTTCCAAACAACAGGGTTTGTCCACTGCTGGAGGTAAAAATGAATAGGCTCTTGGAATTAATGGCCTTTTAATGCTCATTGAGTTTACTGCACTTGCACTGAAAGAGGCCATAAAAGAAAAGAAAGGACAAGATGTATTTAGGAATAGTAGAGAGGGTCATCTGTGAAGTGTGAATATCTTTTTAAAGGTTAATTTCTGGTGATATTTTTCTTTGCCTACACCCTCTTTGCAGACCACTTCCAATGGATTGGGTTCAATAGATGACATCGAAGCAGGTAAAGACATCTCTCTTCTCTGATTTTCATGGCTTCAGTAAGGTATCTGAGCAGGCTGGCAGGCCTGAGAGGTTCATTGTCTTCATATGTGTCTTTTCTGTGCAATCCTGGCTTTGGTAACCAGGAGGACGAAAAGGTGGTGAGGAGCAGGAGTGTTTATCCTGCAGAAAAGCTTTTTGTCCAGGCTCAGTGAGAGACATGTCTGGGAATTAAAAGGGTCTGCTGAGGTACACAGTTCTCTCCAGTTGTGCTTTCTTAAAGCTGGGCTTGGCAAAGCTTCTGAAACTCTGCTCCCAGCCAAAACAGTCCAGATAAAGTGAAGTTAGGTTGTAGGTGTCTGTTTGTGCCTCTGAGTGCATACAGTCCTCCAAGACTTAGAGGTGGAGGAAATGAAAACAAAGAGAGTTGGGAGGGACCCAAGGAGAGCTGTGTTCAGGGTCAGGCACCCAAGAGGAGCAGAAGGAGGGCAATGGGATTGCTTTTTTCATGCTGGGAAACAAGTGACCTTAACTCTGCCCCTGTAGAAAGGCTTTCTGTGTGCTTTGGCCTTCGTTGTGTGCTGTAGCATGGAACTCATGCCTCTGAGCATGTCAGTCTTTGTTCCTTTGAAAGGTAGCTCTGTGTGTGTAGGTAAGTGTGAAGACTTACCACTGCAAGTAGTAATTGCTCTTTTTACAGAAAGAAACTAATTCCATTATTAGTGTGCTTTGGAAAACATGTTAGCTCTCTGTTGAATGACAGTTCAGTAACTGAACACTACATGCAATCCTGAGACGCGGTTCTATGAATTAAGGAGAGTTTTTGACGGTACCTTGCTATGCTAAAGTGAACTGGCCTCCTACTGCCAAGTAAAGAGTGACTGCATCCCGTAAGCTCTTTAAATCTGGATTTGGTGTAAGAGCCACGTGCTGCCTTTGCTGCAGTGCAGGCAGAGAGAACCTTTACTGCTAGGAAACCTTTTCAAAAGTACTGAAGTTACATGTTATCCCATTGCGCTGAGAGTGGTGTGCTGGGTACCTTGAGAGTTTCACATTCAAGGCTTTATTTAGCAAGGGGCTTTTGTTGTTATGTTGTTTTGTTTTGATTTTAAGATGCAAACTCCGAAGCCCCTTCCCTCATGCTTTGCTTGAAGTCATCTGATGACCTCCACCTGGCCCTGCTCATATTGTGGCTCAGATCTGGCTCAGTATGGCCTTTGGCCAGCTAACGCACTAGGGAACCACTGCTTTGGGAAGCAGAGCTGTAAGCAGGGCTTTTAAAAGCACTATACTTGCCTCTCTGGGACAGGCAAGTGTATGGCCAGAGAAGCTACCATGTGGAGGGCATGGTATGATACACTTGGTTAGAGGAAGTGGATGGACAAGGCCCTTATTGAGCTTTTAATAATACATGGGGCTTAGTGTCATGGCAGTGGCAGAAACCAGAGGTATTCAGGTGTGTGCCTGTGATCTGCTGATCAAAGAAGGCTGTTTTATTCTTTTAAGATGGAGCAAACAGTAGGTGAACGCAGGAGGTGCAGGAGTTTTCTGGAAGGAGAGTACATGAGACATGGGAATGGTGGCTGGTGAGTGAGGTCAGCAGATGGGGTGTCCTGAGGAAAGCAGGCATGGGAAAGGAGTGAGAGGGAAAAAGATTGGACAGAAGTGAACATGAGGAAGTGGCTAAAGGATTGCTGGGGTTTGGGTGATCAGGGAAAGGGGAGTGGACATTTTGTCTCTACCCCTTGCAAGTAATGGAACCTGTTGGTCCCTGATCTTCACGTGCACTGAACTGTGGAGGGTCCTGTGTCGTTCTTTGCCTTTTGGTCCTACATTCAGCTTTTCTGGGTTTTAGGCGCCTCAGGGTGTGTGAGGGTCTCTTTCCTCTGCCTCCCAGTCTGAATGGGAACTGGAGGGTCTTGTTCATTCCATGGAGAAGTTCTGAACTTCTGGATCCTTCAGGGCATTATCGTTGTGAACCCTTTTGCTACCCTCTGCATGTGTCCCTGGGCCCTTCCAGCATGTCCTGAACTTCTTGTTGATCCCTGGAGGGATCTTGACAGTACTGCAGATTTAAACATCTGAAAAAGGGAAGGCATAACCTGTCCCTTTGTACTGAGGGAAATCTGGCCGAGCTACCAGTGATGAGGCCAGCAGCAAGGGAAGCTGGATGGCTGGCTCCTGAGTGCAGCTGAGGGTTGCACCAAAGGGAAGTGAGCAGAGAAAAGTCTTCACAAAGGGGACATGGGGTTGGAGCTGAGCCTGATCTGAGGGGCAGCTGCAAAACTTATGGACATTTACAGCCTTTGTTGCCAGTGGGGAATGTGTCCAGCTGCAGCACTGAAAACCTGTGTTGGATACCATAAGGTACAACATCTGCTTTCCTTTGCATGTGTGATGTTGTGGAGAGGTATCTGTGACTGTCCCTTGCTGCTTCCCCCTGCTTTCTCTGCTTTTTGTCACGGCCTGGCCTCCAGTGCCTTGCAAAGCGACCTCAGCTGTGATCCATCCATGTGGACCACTCACAAGAAGTGCTGAAGGAGGGGCAGCAGGGCGTGGAGGTGTGCTTCTGGTGGGGTTAGAAATAAGGTGGCCTCTGTGTGTACGTTGTCTCTGCTGTTTTGTTCAGGACTTGGAGGTTTGCAGGAGTTGCTGTTTTGCTGAGATGTCTAAGAAAGGCACCAACGCAGTCCTTGGTCAGTGAACGTGTGGTGCAGAGAGGATAGCAACATGGCTCACTTGCCCAGTCCCAGTTAGAAGGGGATGGCTGACTTCTCATGGAGGCTGAGGGAGCAGAGCTTGTACAGACAGGATGCAGCATTTCTCATGGGATCAAGATTTGTGTCTTGGAAGCTTGTCTAGTTTCTTTCCTGTTCTTATCAGTCTTTCTAATAAAAGCTATTGTCTCTCCTTCCAAACTTTGCCTTGCTTCTAGCCTTAGACCATCATAGGTACAGTGCAGCTGCCATTATGTGGATGGAGAAGGTAGCATCTTTGTCTTGTTTCTTTTCTTTTATTCCAGGACATCTGCACAGGGGCAGAATTAAGGTAGTTTGGGTGCTTGGTTTGAGAACTGCAAATGTAATGCTGCATTTTTTGAATTTCTAACATTTGAACTTTTTTCTTTTTTAACCTTTAATTTTTTTGAGAATAAAATGCTCTTCTGTGAAGAATATGTGCTTATAACCTTAACTTCACTTAACAGAAGTTTATATTGCATGATGGGAACGTCTTACTGTTTCAGTAATGTACTGGAGAGGCAAGGAAGCCTTAGGGAAAATCACCACCTTTGTCCTATCCCAGCTCCCCCAGGAAGTGTGGGCAGCAACTTTCCACCTGTGGACATCAGGAACCACTCAAGAGCAGGGAATTTACTTGGGTAAAGGCAGCTAAGTGAGTCTGATGGGTTTTTGGGGGGACACATTGTTAGCAAAACCTGGTCTGAGCATTTGATCTCTAACTTTCTTCCCAGCAGGACCTTGTGTTTTCTGCCATTTAGGATGGCTGAGGTTTTAGAGAAGGTGTGTTTAGAGAAGGTTTTAGAGAAGCTGAAAGCAAGCTTTCAGCTGGAGTATTGAAACTCCAAGGAGTAGAGAAGGCAGTGATCTCTGCAAATACATGAGTGAGGAACATTAAAGGAAACACCAGCTGATGGGTTATAGAAATACTGGATTATGTGCCCCTGGCCTTCAGTCCTGGCCATAGTGAATTCAGTAACTGCTCAGCCACAGGTTTTGGGGTGTTCCTGGTTACTATATGTGCCTTGCCAAGTCCTGATGATCAGTCTGGCCACTGCCCCTTAGAACATATTTCAGCTATCAGTGAGCCATTGGAGACTGGCAACAAAAATGAAAGGGCAAGAATTCTTCAGACCAGAGTCCCTCCTCGGAAAATTGCCATACTTGTTTTTTGTGATGTGATGGAGTTGTACAATACTGTTTTTGCCAGGCTGTGCTCTGCTTGCCCCCTGCAAGAGGCTCTCCTGAGTGACTGGCTCTGTTTCTCCCTCATCACAGACTGCTCTATGGATCTGCAGTGCCTCCCAGCTCCTGTGACCATCTCCATCCCTGTGAGCGAGGGGCTAGCCCCTTTGCCTTCTGACTCAGATGCAAAGGGCTTGCCTACCTCACTCCCTGCTGCCAGCTTGCTCCCATCTCCAGACTGCGTGTCCCTGACAGCGCCTGAGGGTGTGGAGGACTTCACAGATGGGGACATCATTGGGGAAGAACTGGACTCCCTCCTGGACTCCCTTGCCGAAGGGTCACCATACCCTCTAGTAAGAGATTGGACAGTGCATGGTTCCCCTGCTTGTTGCTCCAAATAGGTCCTTGGAGCAGCTGGATATATGTGCTGCCTCTCTTTCTGTCATTCTTTCCTCCTAGCTCTTCCTCTGGCAAAACTCATTCATTTCTTTCTTTATTTCTGCAACTGGCTTGTGAGTATCTAAAAAGCCCACCTCCAAGCCTGCTTAGTGTATGCAACTTAATGGAGCTACCCCTAAAAAGGTACCCAAGTTAGCCTTCCACTGCCATCACCTTCCCCCAGCCTCTGGTGTCTGTGGGGTTGAAGCAGGCCCAAGGGTAGAAATGAATGTGCTGAAGCAGGAATGATGGATGCATTTTATACAGTGGGCATGCTCAAATCTCCTTCTATTTTGTGGAGGTTGCATTCAGCCTAAAGCTCTTTGAACAGGTCTGGGAGCTGTAGAGACAATCTGTATTCATAGTTATCTTGGATTTTAGTTGCCAGTGTTGCTGATGTTACGGAGGCCAACTTGGGTCTGGAAGCAATATAATCATATTCATGCAGGATGCCTCTCAAGCCAAAAAGCTCTGAGCAGAAGTGCCATGAGTAATGGTTGGTATCCTGCCCTCAGTGCTGTGTGTGCTCAGCTGCACTGTTTCTCAACTTGAACTGGTTTAAGTGCCCAGCACAGAGCTTTGCCTTGCAGACTGATGAGTTCAGGTAGCCCTACACCTCTTTAGGGACCTCAGTCCAGACTGCGTGGTGTAGGTAGATTGGAAGGCCTGGGGGAAGTCTGCAGGTGTATGGAACTGTTGGGTGTCCTTTTGCTTCAGCTAATGCAGCTCGCACTTAAGTGGGAACATGTTGCTCTCTGTTCACTCATTCTCTGCTCCTCATTCCTAATGTGCTGTTTATCCCCTTTCTCCCCGATTCTCCAAAGTCTCTGGTCCAGGGCACCATTCCTACCAACCTGCCAACAGAGATGCCCCAGCTGATCCCTGTGTTCCCAGGGGGAACTCCGCTGCTGCCCCCAGTCGTGACAGCCAGTATCCCTGTCTCCACCCCGCTGCCGCCTGCCTCCTTCGGCCTGGTGGTGGATCCCACCAAGCAGCTCTCCTCCTCCTCTGTCCTGGACACCTTTGAGGCTCAGCCGGGAGGAAGTGGTGGCTCCACCTTAGATTCGCTGGATTCCTTGGATCTGCTCCCCTACACAGACACACGACTTGATGCCCTGGACTCCTTTGGGACAAACAGAGGGTCACTGGATGCCTTGGATTCCTTTGCCATTGGTAAGTGTGGGGCTGATGGGGTTTTGTGCTGCTTTACCTGTGAATGCATGCCAAAATTATTTCCTTCAGCGCTGAGGACAGCTGTCATTGAGCTCTGTCTGCTGGTGCTGCAGAACAGGAATATAAATATAGAAGAGGGTGGGGAGTTGCCTTGGACAGAGCAACTGAATATGTCTAGCTCAGGAGTAATGAGAAAGGCTATAGGTGTGTAATCCCAGATAACCAGTATGTGCATGGTCTGAAATCTTAGAGGAGAAAGGAATGCAAAGGTGTATAATGATGAGCAATGAGATTTAAACCTGGCTTGAGTGTCCAGGACACCTCCCTTGGCACAATTTGCTAGACTATAGCATGATTCCCACACCCTTCCCAATGACTCTTTGAGATTTTGTGGCAATTGAGAAAAATCTTGGTGATTGTTTTAGATTATAAAATCACTCAGATGCACCTTGTGCTGTGCAGAATGGTGGAGGCCAAGGTGGGTCTCTTCCGTCTTTGAATTCAGGGTAGTGAGTATCCTATTGCATGGGGTTCTGCACTCTAATGTCACAGGAGCAAAGCTGTGGGGGATGGTGGGCAGAGATGTCCCCTCCTGTCACAGGAGGGAAGGAAACCTTCTTTCTGGCTAACTTGTTCCCAGTATTGCAGTATGTTGGCAGCAAAAATATTTTGAGAAGAGCAGAGATTGTCCAGTTAGCACTTCAACACCCAGATTCACTTTGAGATTGGGCTACCTTTGAATTGCCACTTTGGGAATGCCAGTGCTCAGCAGCATAGAGTCGGGTTTGTTACAGTTTAGGGGACAAGAAGGCCTTTCCTGGAGTTTTTTTCAAGACACAGGTGGTTTGGGGAAGAAGTATTAAAATGTTATGAAATAAATAAAGCAAATGGATTTAATAAGCATTTGTTTGCTTTTTTGCAAGCAGAACTGCCTCTGAAAGTGAAATGATTGGTTTTGTTTTGTGGGGCTCTTTTCCCCTTCTTTTGCCCAGAAGAAACTAGCCCTCAGGAACTGCGACACCCACCTGGCAGCCAAAAACCATCACCCGTGGTGAGTGAGCAGCTCCCCCGTGCTGGTGTCCCAAGGTGCTCTGGAGCCAAGGTAGTAGTGACTTGGGTGATGTAGGTAATTTGGGCCCCTCTTCTTTGCCCCAGTGAGTGTTGCCTCCCATATTGTGGTAAGGCAGGTAAAGATTTCCCCAGAGTCAGTAGGAAGACGTTTGTTTGATCTTCATTTTTGTCTGCAACTGTGCATATTGCCAAGGTGAACATGGTGTGACCTAGGTTGTAACCTAGGTTGTAGGCTCAACAGGGGATCATGGAGGCTAGTGCCCCACTGTATCTGGCAGCCACATAACACTGAAGGGGCAGAGTAAGCCAGCTTTGTCTTAAAACTAGTGGGGTTCTTTGTTCCTTTCAGCCCCTGTCAGGAGGCTTTTCTAGACACACTTTCCTGCCCCTGTCCCATGTCTCTGGTCTTTGAGGAAAAGGTGGGGATTGTCTGTGGCTAGCAAGCTTGGAATAAGAATTATTCTTAAGTTCCTGGCATCCAGGTGTCCCTGTTCTCTTGCCGAGAGAGAAAGAAGTCCATCTTTGAAGTGAACATACCATGTTGTTTATCTTTTAAAAGTTTGCATGCAGCTCTTCTAGAAATGTAGTTTGAGATGTAAACATTTTGATGAGAGAGAAAACAAGGAAGGTTTTTGAGGGACTGGAACGTGGCAAGGGGTTAGAGAGGTTTCTTACCCATGTGGTTGCAGAGCTGAGGAGGGAGGTATCTGTGTTTTCACTCAGGTCAGCCTTGGTGGAGTGAGTCACCCAGCTGTGCCCAAGGTCACCGAGCACCTGCTGTCCCAGCCTGAACCAGTAATGCCCAACACAGCCCTGCTGGTGAAGAACCCCCTGGCATCTACTCATGTCTTCAAACAAGCCTGTCATATCTGCTACCCCAAAACAGGTGATGCATTTGCTCTGCCACCTCAATCACTGGCCCAGGCTAGGATTTGACTTTTCTCAGGCTAATGGGGTTATTCTCTCCTGCAGGACCCAAGGCTGGTGATTATACCTACCGGGAAGGCTTGGAGCACAAGTGCAAGCGGGACATCCTGCTGGGCAGGCTGAAGAACTCAGAAGACAAGACCTGGAAGAGGATCCGTCCTCGCCCAACCAAAACCAACTTTGTAGGATCCTATTACCTGTGCAAAGGTGATCTGGAGGGGATATGGCTGTCAGTGGCTGGGAAGGGGCTGTACTTTGTGTGCCAAGGGAGATTGGAAGAGGATTTCCTGTTGATACCACCTTCTGTCTTTGGGGTCTTCTATTCCATCAGTAGCCCCTGGACTGGGAGGCTCAGTACAATGAAAGGCCATGAGCTCCCATGCTGCGGAGAGCATGCAGCTTTTAAAGTGGTGGAGAAGAAGAGCTGCAAAGGCATAGTGAGATGCTATGCACAGCCAAGCACTGAGAGATGCCCTGTTGACATGGGCTTTGCTGAGAACTTGCCTCCTGTATGTGTGCCTGCATTAGTTCCACTCCACCCAGCAGCCCCATGGCAGGGCTATGTTCTGCCTCTGTATGTGCAGGCAGTGTGACCGTGACCAGACTGGTCCCTGAGGCAGTGGCCTTGTGAAGTACCTAATGAGGTAGGGAGACTGCAGTAGCCAAGACAACAGGGCTTCTTAGTGCTGAGCCACTAGGAGAACTTAAGCTGAATTGGCTTTAAAAGGGGTTGCTTAGATCGTGGTCTGTCCCTGGCCAGGCACTGAATTGAATCAAGCCTCTATTTGGAGATGGTTTCCACAACAGATGGCATTACTTGAGATTGTCAGCATTCAGTAGTTTGCATGAACTTTCCTGAATGGTTTGGGATAGCCAAACTTGGGAGAGATGTCACTTCTTTTTTCTTTAACTCTGTGTTTTCTTGCTTTCAGCTACTTGTGAGGTGTGGGCAGTGGGAGGAGACGAGAGAGAGAGAGAGTTTAGTTTCTGACTGGGCCGCCCTCCCTGTGTGGTGGTGTGTGCTGTTTGTTGCTTTGTAGATATGCTTAACAAGCAGGACTGTAAGTACGGGGATAACTGCACCTTCGCGTACCACCAGGAAGAGATCGACGTGTGGACGGAGGAGAGGAAGGGGACCCTCAACCGTGACCTCCTCTTTGACCCGCTAGGTGGGATCAAGCAGAGCAGCCTCACCATTGCCAAGCTCCTCAAGGAACATCAGGGCATCTTCACCTTCCTCTGTGAGGTACAGAGCTGGTGGGAGGGAGCAGGCATCCTTCAGTCATACCAGTTGGATATCAAGTGCACCCTCAGTAAGTCTGCAGATGACACCAAGTTAGGTTGGTGTGTTTATCTGCCTGAGGGTAGGAAGGCTCTACAGAGGGATCTGGACAGGCTGGATTGATGGGTCAAGGCCAAAGGTATGAGGTTCAACAAGGCCAAGTGCCAGGTTCTGTGCTTGGGTCACAACAACCTACAGCAACACTACAGTCGGGAGGAGCAGCTGGAAAGCTGCCTGTCAGAAAAGGACCTGGGGATACTGGTGGACAGCTGGCTGAACATGAGCCAGCAGTGTGCCCAGGTGGCTAAGAAGGCCAACAGCATCCTGGCTTGTATCAGAAATAATGTGGCCAGCAGGATTAGGGAAGTGATCGTGCCCCTGTACTTGGCACTGGTGGGAACGCACCTTGAGTACTGTGTTCAGTTTTGGGCCCCTCACTACAAGAAGGACACTGAGGTGCTGGAGCATGCCCAGAGAAGGGCAGCAAAGCTGGTGAAGGCTCTAGAGCACAACTCTTTTGAGGAGCAGCTGGGCGATCTGGGGTTGTTAGAGTGAAGAAAAGGAGGCTCAGAGGAGACATTATAGCATTCTACAACTACCTGAAAGGAGGTTGTAGTGAGATGGGGGTTGGTCTCTTCTCACAAGTAATGAGCAATAGGACAAAATAGACCTCAAGTTGCACCAGGGGAGGTTTAGGTTGGACATGAGGGAAAAATTCCTTCACCAAAAGGGTTGTCAAGCACTGGAACAGGCTGCCCAGGGAAATGGTGAAATAACCATCCCTGGAGATACTTAAAAGATGTGTAGATGTGGTACTGAGGCACATGGTTTAGTGGTGGACTTGGCTGTGCTGGGTTAATGGTTGGTCTCGATGATCTTAAAAGATCTTTTCCAACCTAAACAATTCTATGATTCTGTATGTCCCAGCCAGTGCTCGGTTCCCAGGAGGGTAGAGAGCAGTGGATGCAGCTGTGTAGAAGAAAGAAGAGGTAGTTTTCCTCCTTAGCCCTGCAGCTGAACCAGGTGCACACAGCCTCATGAGATCACTTTCTCTTCCTCTGTTTTGAAATGTTGCTTTGAACTGTAATTTGGCCCCAGCTACTTTAGAAATGAGAACGCTGTAATGCAACAAATTCTGACTATGTCTGTGCCGAGCCACTGGGTCAGTCAGGGAAGGGTTGGCTCGTACTATCTTAATGCTCTGCAGCAGAGAGTTCCCCACGCTGGCAGTGGTACATGTAAAGGGACATGTTCTTTGCTGTGAACTGCCTGTTGTTTTATTTCTCCCCATCATTTTTCCCTTTTTCTTGCTCTGTTGGCTGAATGTGAAAGAATATGTGGCTCTGACCAAAATTTTTCCAACCACAATGGAAAATACTCTTCAGAATAAGCAAAAAAATGTTGTCTGGAAGCTTTTGCAGAAGTTCACTTGCTTTATTTTAAAGCCCTACCACTAAGTTTTCACTAGGCCTCTTCTAAATTTTAACATTAGAATAGGTTGGCTCTGGTTCTTCATCCCCTTCCAAGTGAAGTGGCTTTGGTTCACTGCTCTCTAAGATTTTCCCAGCATGCTAATTCTTCTCTTCTCAGATTTGCTTTGACAGCAAACCCCGGATTATCAGCAAAGGGACCAAGGACACACCATCTGTCTGCTCCAACCTTTCTGCCAAACACAGTTTCCATGACAACAAGTGAGTGAACATTTTTTGTGCTGATGGGAGCAGTCTCTCACAAGTCCATCCAGTTTAACTCAAGGGCCTTGGTCTCTTTCTTTCCTTCCCATGAGTTCCAATCATAGGGCAGCTCAAAGCACGATAAATAGCACTTTGTGCTTCACCCTGTGTGTTTGCTTCTGGTGCTGAGGGATTTTAGGCATCAGCAAAGCACTTTGGAGCCAGTCTAAGTTTTCCATTGACTTAATTTGCCTTTCAATTTGGCCTTTACATAAAGGTCAAACCAAAGATCTTCTAGCTCAGGATCCTGCCTCTGACTGGCTGGTAATGGATGTTTAGGAAAACAAGTATAAGAAACATGTCAAGTACAAAGTAATACAACCCCTTCTGATTCCTGCTAACTTGAGACTTAGGGACTTGCTGAGCCAGAGGAGTTGGTATTTTTGCTGCATATTTTGAAATGTGTCTGATCTCTGAACTTAAGCAGAGCATCACTCATGGGCTGAGGAGATTGAAAATACCCACCTCAGGCTGATAGGGTGGGAGGGCAGGGGTTTGGTTTTCCAAGCGTTGATTTTCTGTGTCCTTTGCCTGCCCAGTCAAATATCTGAAAGTCACATATAAGGAGAAGGGGGCTGAAGATTTGATTGACTGACGCTTCATATTTCTCTGGCTTGGCTGCAGGTGTCTGGTCCACATTGTGCGTTCCACCTCCCTGAAATACTCCAAGATCCGCCAGTTCCAGGAGCACTTTCAGTTCGATGTGTGCCGGCACGAGGTGCGTTACGGCTGCCTGCGGGAGGACAGCTGCCACTTCGCTCATAGTTTCATTGAGCTCAAGGTCTGGCTGCTGCAGCAGTATTCAGGTGAGCGTGACTTGGTGCAGGGCTGGTGATGTATAGCCCCAAATTTCCTTCGGTGTGTACCAAGGGCCAGTTGAGAGCAGAAGAAGGTGATGTGGAAATACTGAGAAGTTGTCGCTCACTTGTGCCCATACCTACACTGTCTCCTCAGGAACACAGATAAGAGGGCCAAGGTGTTCTGTGGGATGATTTGGCCCTTGTCCCTTTTTTTGTGCTACTGTAATTTGCAGATCAAGAAGCCTTTCCTTTGGGTCCAGCTGCGTAAGCTAAAATGATTATTAGGTAGGGCTGGATCCCCTGAGGTGTTCTGGGGCTTAAATTCTGTGCAAGACCCTAAATAGCAATTGGGCCCCTGAGTGAGTGCCTAGTGCATCGAGAATGGCAGCGTGTACAGGTGACAAAGCAGTTATGTAAAGGAGCACTGTGCATCTCCAGTTTCTCTAAACAAATTCACCAACACTGGGAAATGACAAGGTATTTGGTGTTTTCCAGAAAGGTTTTGATGACGTGCCTCTGAAGAGGCTATTGCATAAATTATATTGAGGTCACTCATATAACAGCCCTTCCACATCTGTCACTTTCAGTCCTTTTTCTCTCTCTGACGTGTTGGTTGACAGCTCTCCTGTTAACTGAGTCAACGCTGGTCCACCCACAATGCTACCTTCATCTTTTTTTCACCACCGGGTCTTGTTTAGTGTAGGACCCAGCCCAGTACAGGGAATACTTCAGAGAGAAAACACCTTACAGATGTTTCTTGCCATTCTCTGACATAATTTGGAGCCCCACATGCTTGTGATGCTGCCCGTAGTACTCTGGGCACTCTGATATTCAGGAATCTTGCTCTTTTCCCCATCCCCACGGTTGGTTTATTTTCATTGGGTTTTTTTTTCTAGAAAAAGTTTCTTTGCTTCCTTCTTCCCTCCCTCCCTAATCCTCTTCAGCCTGTAGAAGAAATTGCTAGATTTTTGCTTCTTTCTTTCTTCACTTGAAGAAATGATTTCCAAAAGGGAAGATGGGGAGATTAAACAAACCATGAGTTTAGCTGCAGAGGTGGTCAGTAAGCCTTGTATTTATTTCCATTTTTTCCAACAATGGGAGTGCCATCATCTCTTTGGTTTTTTTCTGCAGGTCTGTGTATATGGGCCTGCTTTTCTTGTGAGTTTGCCTTCCTGGAGTGGTAGTTTATTATTTCTCTTACGTGCAGCCCTCATAGAAATAGAGATGAAAGGTAGTTTTTACCATTTTCTGGGACTGCTTTAGTTTTAGAGCAGAGAGTTTGATGTGGGCACCATTTGCTCAGCAAGAATAGGAAGAGGGCATCATTCACAGCAGCTTGCATTTGAAACCATTGCATCTCACAGCCATTTGAGCTTTTACAGAGCTTGTGGCTTTGTTCACGGGGATAAAGGTTTGTATTAGTGGAGTAAAGGTTCCCAAGATCTGAAAACGACAGGCAGGACTGGATTTTTGTTCATTGTGGCTTTTTACAGACATATCTTGCTGTCTTCTTCCATCAGTGGAAATCACAGTCTTTATCCTCACTAATGATGTTGCAGAAGATGCTGAAATGTTATAAGTAATCAGCACATGGGCCTACTTGGTTCCCAGATCATCTCTTTGAGACAGTTCATACTCTGAAGAGTTGTTGTGTTGGAAAACATCCTTTCATATTTGGGAGGCCTTTTTTTTTTTTTCCTCAGCTACCACATTTCTAAACCGTATTGTTGACTTCATTCAGATTTCTGGGACTGGAAGAAGACAGTCACTTGCTAAGAACTTCATTTGAGATTCAGTCTTCTGAGAAGAGCTGTATATCCTGCTCCTGTTGGTTCTGCACCCTAAGAATCACAGTGTAGGTGTGCAGAATGGAGGAGATGGGAGCTGCTTTGGCCATTTCTCTGCTGTGTCTAGTGCAGCACATTAACTTACCAGCTTTAGTTTTTGTCCCCAGAGTATAGGTCAGCATTTTTGGAATATTTGGACTCGGAATTGAGAGTTGCAGTTTTTCTAACTCTACACAATTAATGGTTAAGAAGGAGAAAATCCACGAAGAGCTCTGATCTGGGAGTAGTACCAGCTATGCAGCAGCTGCCATTTTGGAGGCCTGAGCAAATGTTCTTGAAGAATGGTCAAGTTCCCTGAATGCTTTTCATCCTGTCCAAGCCCTGTACAAACAGCAATTCCTTAGATAAGGTCTGACCAACCCTTTTTCTTGTCTGATGTTCTGATTCCTGAAACCTTGCAGGTCTTTCCTTGGTGGTTACATACTAGCAGCTGTTCCTTGGTTGATTTTGCACTGTTGGTCTTTCATTACTACCTTGGTTGCACTTGGTGTTTGTCTATGTGGAATTTCAATTTTCCTCTTCAACTATTGATTGTTGGGCAGCCTCTGCAACTTGAAGTGTGTAACGGGCTGATTAATCCCAGCAGGGATTAGGTGAGAATTCTGGTGTCTTGGAGGTGCTAGATGTCTCAGTGGGATATCTGTGATCTCCCAAGCTAGTGGCAAAAACTCCAGTACATAGTAGATCAACAGTAACAAAGTGTTGTCTTCAAGGCCTTGGGTAGGATCTGTTGATATGGTGTTGGGGGACAGCCTTGGTCAAGGTCTTGACCCCTAGTCAAGAATCATCACCTTGGAGGCAGCATCTGGGTCTGTTGCAGAAAGCCTGAGCAGAACACTAGGTCTGCAGGAGCCCAGGAGAGCAAACTCTTCCCCTTTCATTTGGCTTGCGTGGAGAGAGAACCTTCCTTAGGTTCCATCATGTAGACTGTTGTTTTCAAGTTTGTCAGCTAATAGCGAGTGTATGGCCTTGTAGCACTTACTGCTTAGTTTCCAGGGGATTTTGACACCTGCAATCTTAAATGAGTAGGTGGTAGCTCTAAAACTGATGCTTACTGGCCCAGATTGTTCCATGTTACTTTGGGCAGGTGCATACCTGAGGCACCTGCATGTGGACCATCAGCACTGTCACCTTTTCTGCTAATCAGAGAGCAAAGGGTGATGTAGGGCTTAGGTGAACAGCAATGCCCTCTGCTTAAACACATTTTGTGGTGGATCCCCTCACAACCCATGTCCTGACATTACCAGTAGAACTGTTAGGAGCTGTCAGCCACACAAGGGTTCTTAAGCCCCAACATAGCAAGCCCTGCAACTTCTTCCTCCCTCTCTTCTCTTGACCAAAACAGGGTACCTCAGACCTGTCTCCTTTTGTTCCCAGGAATGACCCACGAAGATATTGTGCAAGAATCAAAGAAGTACTGGCAGCAGATGGAGGCACATGCCAGCAAACCAGCCAACAGCATGGTAAGTAAAGTGTATCTAGGGCTTCCAGCCTGGTTTTGTTCCCAACTGTTCCAGCAGTTTGTCTCTTTTCCTCCCATTGCTGTGATGACAGGTCCAAGGCAGACCAGGCTGGCCATTGAGGAGGACAGCTGAGAGCTTTCCTGGTTGCACTGCTAGCGAGGAGCTTTGTGCCTTGTTTTGCAGTGTTGTTATCTGCTCTGTTCAATGGTGGGGTAAAGCCTCCAGAGCAGGTGGGGCAATGCACAGGGAATGGTGCTTCCTGCAGCACCTTACTAGTGAAATTGGGGAACAATGGCCACACAGTAAGGACCAAAGGTGTCCTGCTGCCCTTTAGTGGCCAAGGGGCAATAAAGCAATTTGAAGGACTCTAAGAAATGAGTCATGACCCACAGGACTGCTGTAAATGCAGGAGTGGGTGGAACTTGCAGCTCAGTTGCTGTTAAGGCTGGGCAGAGATCTTAGTGGCTCTTTGCCAGGAGGAGGCTGTGAGCTTTACCTCTCCTTGTGCTACCAGTCTCTTCTCAGTGTGGGAGAAGGTGCCTCTGGCTGCACCCTCCAGCACTACCAAGAGCTTTCTCTGGAGAGGTGTGTTGTAAGCAAAGGACACCTCTTTGTTTGCTTTCTTTCAGCCTATTGGCTATGGGTGGCATTGCCTTATTCTTTTTTCCCAGCAAGGAGAGGCGTTCTGTAGTGTGGGAGCAAAGCCCACCCAGTGAGAACAATAGCCAGCCCAACTCCGAGGTTGAACTAAAGCAGTTTTGCTCTTAGAACAGGAAGGTTTTGTTCTTTAATTACTTTTGGAGATCTGATGAGATGAGAAACTTAATGCCTCATGGCCAACTCTCAGGTATAGGAGCAATTCTCTCCCCTCCAAAATGGTGGGGAAAGTGTCGTGAATCATTTTTCTTTCCGCTTGATAACTTTCTTTCACCTTGTGGAGGCCTGAGCTTGCCACCTCTTGGCCTGTGCTTCACTGTCAGAGCAAGGGTGCTTCACTTCTGTTTGGGATCTCTCACCCAGGAGTCTCTGTGCGGAGACCAGCACTGAGTGCAGCCTGTGAGCACCCTGTGGAGGAGGTGTTTTATAGCAAAGGGATCTGAGTCACTCACATGGTGTGTAGCGGCTTTTTTTGGCTGGATTATGGGCCAGCAGAGCGTTCTGATGGCTGTAGGGCACTGATGCTGGGGAAAAGTAGGTCCGATGGGCATGAGTTAGCCCAACAGGAAAGATGCAAGTGACTGCACCGATGCTTGCAGTGGGCTCTCTGTGCACCTCTGTACTGGTTATGCTGCATGAGGTAGAGTCATAGAATCGTTTTGATTGAAAGAGAACTTTAAGATCATCAAGTCCAATTGTTAACCCAGCACTGCCAAGGTCTTTGGGGAGATGCTCAGCAACATACCTGTGCAGCCTGTTCTGCTGTTGTGGTCTGAACTAGTTGGGGGAGAGGAATGGGAAGAAGCAGTCCAGAGTAACCAAGGTCTCTAATTCCCAAAGCTGTCTGACTTGCTTAAGGAATATGCTCTAGCCTCTCAAGAAGCTGAGAGGATGAGTTTCTACAGCTTGTATGATGTGAGAAGTGAGTCTGAATGGTCTGAGTGGTCCCTGCAGACAGAGCTGGCTATGATCCCTTTCTGACTGGTGCAGCGACAGAGGCAGCTGCCTAGAGCTCCACAGTGAAGGAAACAAGGTGTGAATTTGCAGCAGTTTGTGACAGTAATTGGATTTACATCATCAAACCCTGCCCCACAGAGAGTGAAGTCCAGTGACTGGTTCTGTCCTGCCTGCTGTGCATCTGCCTGCATTTGTCAGAAGGTGCTGTCTTGCCATTCTCTGTGCATAATCTGGGGATAAAAAGAAAGATAGATGGACAGCTGTTTTCCTGTAAGCCTTGCAGCTTCAAGGCTTCACCTTTGTCTGGAGATGCTGTGGTTGGAAGAACAAGTCATTCAGTGGGCATGGTCAGAGCATGTCCTCTGAAGCACGTAGGATCTGGATGCTGAGCGAGGGGGGGTTTTTTCTGGCTGTTGGGGCTTGCAAGGGGCAGAGGATCAGGGAAAGAAATGCCAGCACTGGCTACTTCAGCTGGCAAGGGATGGGGCCTGTGGGCAGTGTTAGGGCTGACGGCCAATGGCAAAGCCTGGTTGCGCCCCACAAACGCCTGTCACAGACCTGGACTGCACCCTCCACCCTTGCAGGGCATCAGTTTGTTCAGCAGCAAAGCAGCAGCCTTGTTGGTACAGTCAGAAAGTACCTCCCAGCAGCACCACCGGTTGTCCGTAGGGATTGGCAGCCTGGCACTGGCACTGTGCAGGGAGAGAGTCAGGTCAGTCAGACTTATGTGTTTGCAATAGCAAATCCTGGCTCTGGCATCTGCACGTACTCAGCCAGAGGGCTGTGCTTCGGGATGAGATGCTGCTGTGCTGCCGAAGACCCTGGGGGCAGGACTAATATATCTGTTGAGAGATGTTTACTTTTGCCATTATCTTCTCCCGTCCAAGCAGGCTAACGTGACTCAGAGTTTTCTCAGTGTCCTTCCAGCTTTCGAAGTTGGCTGCCTGGCAAAGACAACTTCCCAGGAGTGCAGTAAAAGCAGACCCCTCCTTCCCACCATCCTGTGTGATCCACGCTCACCCCAGCACCCTCTGGTCAGCGGAAGCAAAGTCATGCCCAGGGACTTTGCTGCAGTTTTGTCCACAGTTGCCAGTTGGACTCAATTAGCTGCTGGGGCTATCCAGATGTGGATAAAAGAGGCAGGCAGCATACAGGGATCTGGCAGCTGTGACGATGCAGGTCAGGTGGAAGTGGTAGAAGATACACTGCTTGCTAAACACCTGCCAGGGATCTCACACTTGGACTCACGAATCTGGCATGTAGGAGCACACCCAATGACTACAGAGTGAAGAAGCAGTCAGCAGAAGAGACTGTTGTAGGTAGATGGGTGTCCTCCCATTGCATCTCTAGGAATTGAGGGGGTTTAGCCCTCATTTTTTCTGGGTTTTGAGGGCTATTCTGTTTTTACTCTACTAGCCAGCTGCAGAACCCACATAAAAACTGGCCTCAGAATTAGCAATTTAAGCAGGAAGAGGAAAGGAAAATCTAATAAGGGGTATTTGCACCTAAGTATAGCTCACTGGGTAAGGTGTCTGAGTAATCTGGGCTCCTCATATAGCCCCCCAAGGCATGTGGCTTCTCCAGAGAGGAGCATTTCAGTATCGCTGAGAGGGGTTCCTGAAGTTGGGAGACATGAGTGGCAGTGCTGGGGCTGTTCTCCACTTCCAAGCTTTGCAGAAAGCTGTCATGCCAAAGACTTCTATTTATTTGGTTGCTATGGTGCGTAGCTAACACTATATTGTCTGGCTTCATAGCAAGGGGTGGTGCCACAGCCCGAGGCACTTTTGCTCTGCTAGAGCCTCATGTGATTTCCACACTGTTGGTTGTCAGCAGCCTGCCAGGTATGTGTCTTGCCTTTACAAATACAGTCATGTAACAGCAACAGCAGCAGCTTTGATCTTTCACTTGGCCCCTAATTCCCTGGGAGCACACATGCCCACTGGATTGACCAGCAGTCTGCATGACTGATGAAGAAATCCACAGGGCTTCTTTTGGTTAAGAATTTGTGGAAAAAGCAGCTCAGATCATCAGAATTACCTGAGAAACATTTTCTTTATCTCTGATTGGTTGTCCCTTCTGGAGCCACTCAATTTTTATTTTTACCGGGTCAGTAGATTTGAGCCAAGCTTCCTGGCTGTGCAGAGAGATCTGTTGCCTGGAGGATTATGTGGCAGATAGGATGGGGCTGATGATAAAATGGCACCGCTGGCATATTCCCTTTCACCTTAGGCCTATAGGTTTGTTGGGTCAGTGGTGAGCTGGAGCATGATTTCCTTTTGAGACCAAGTGGAGATTAAAGCTACTGTTCAAAGGCCATGCATCTGAGAGGGAGGCACCTTACTGCCTTCTGTGATATCCCAAGTCTCCACAGCCAGCTGCTTTCACGTGTTCTTGATCATCACCAGCGCTGGTGAAAGCTGACAGATGAACAAGTCAAGTGCCAGATGCCACCAGAAAGGCCATCAAGTAGGCCAGAATAGCCACTGCTTTTCAAGAGGGATGATGGTTCTCTAGAAGGGTCATCCAGGAGCGGTGATGGCCTCTTGTGGTCAGCACAGGCAAAGGTCAGCTTTTCACAGCAATGGAAGACCTTTTACATGTCAGCTTTGCTTCTCTGAAAGACTAGGTCTGGAGGGTGCAGAGTGGTAGTTGATAGCTTATGTGGCATTTCCTGTGGCTTTGATTCTGCACCGCCTGTGCTTGCTGTTTTCCCTTTGCCAGGGGACGTACACAGGGTGCATGCTGCTGCTAATAGTTGCGGGCAGAAGCCTGCTCCTCAGGACATGGTTTGCCTGTCTTCTGCTCCTTGTTAGATGCTCAGGGTCAGAAGTCAAGGCATGGCCGCTGAGATGGGCTGCTTATGTAGTTAGCAGTCAGAGAACTGTTTTACTGGTACGTGATCTTTGTGCTTCATGGTTGGCTGGATGTATTCTGGGTGTTCTCTTGTACCGTCACGTACTCCTGGGCCCCGGGCCACTGGCATTCAGTCAGGTTTGCTCTTTGGTTTGGAAATGAACTGGAGACACCAGCCTCATGTCTTCCAGCAGTGATACAGAATGCAAACAGCATTCCACAGATATGCTCAGAAAACATGAGGCAGCGGTGATGTGGGACTGGCTCCTTTTTTTATTTCCTCCAAAATCTGCTAGTTGTAATCCCTAAACAGCCTTCTCATGGGTTCAGGTAGAAGGCCAGTCAAATGAAGTGGCTGTGAGGGGGTGTGAAATATGTGCATTGATGGTTGTACCTCTGTCCAGAGATCATGATTAACTGTCTGTGAAACCCAGTGCAAAGGAACTGGGTGAGATGGAAACTTGCCCAGAAATGGCTTGGAAGGGTATTGATGAGAGGACCCAGCTCTGACTTCAGTGTGTCACATGCTAGACGTGACATGGTCCAAAAGCAGGAGTGGTGGGTCCTGCACTATGGCATGACCTGGCTTCCTCCTGGTGGGGATCTCTCAGCTGTGCAACGGAGCTCTCTCCACAGGTAGCCAGGGGGAGGTGGACTGCCCTCCCTGTGGGGAAGTGGGGATTAAGTGCCAGGGCAGGTCTCCCAGAGCTTGTCTGTACACTGAGATATGGAGATACGCTGCAGGGGTTTCACAGCCAGGCTGGCTGTGCTTTTGGCCAGATGTCAAAGCCCAGGAAATGGTGCTGAAGCCAGCAGTGGTTTTGCTTCTGTCTGATATCTCAGCAGGCCACCAGCTAACACTGGCAAAGGAGAGCTGGGCTCTCTCTAATTTAATCTGGCTTGTTGCTGGCACATGGGTGTGCAGGGAGCTGCCAGCATCTCCGTGGCAGTTTGGAGGGGTGCATTTCGGCTCTGTTTGCCTGAGGTTGTGGTTCTCTTCCCCAGGCTTCTCCCCGGGCTCCCACGTCAAGCACCTTTGACCTCCAGATGAAATTTGTGTGTGGCCAGTGCTGGAGGAATGGGCAGCTGGTGGAGCCAGATAAAGACCTCAAGTACTGTAGTGCCAAAGCCCGCCACTGGTGAGCAATGCAACCTTCTGTTTTCCCCACCTCTCCTCAAGGTCAGGAATTTCTCCTCTTACCTTCTTCAGGGCTTCATTTGGGCTGTTTGGAAGAGGCTGTAAGGTTTCCTAGCAGAAAGGAAGTTGGGGTGTTTGTCATTATAGCAAGCATTATACATAACTGTTTGCCAGTTTCCAGCTCTCTTCTTTACTGTTTGTATCTGCAGCCAGCATGGTGCAAACTGTTATTCCTGGTGTATGCAGTCCAGCTCCCACAATTCCCTTTTTTCCCAGTTGCTATAATTTCTTCTTAGTAAAGTCACTAATACATTCTCCACTACACTTGCTTATACTCCTAGCTGATTGCAGATGTCAGGTCACTGTTAGCAATGGTTCAAGGCATTCTGCTTCCTTTTAAATTAGTTTCCTTGGCTCTTCCATTGCTTTGGTTGCTCTTCTCTGATGCATGAGAGTTTGATCCATGGCTGTTTGCACCTCCTGGCTCCTTGGGTACTATGAGAATGTTCAATGTGATAGAATCATAGAATGGTTTTGGTTGGAAGGGACCTTCTGAGGTTGTCTAATCCAACCACCCCTGCAATGAGCAGGGACATCTTCAACTAGATCAGGTTGCTCAGAGCCCTGTCTGGCCTGACCTTGAATGTTTCCCAGTATGGGGCTTCTACCACCTCTCTGGGCAACCTGCTCCAGTGTTTCACTATCCTCATTGTAAAAAAAAATTCTGCTTAGTATCTAGTCTGAATCTGCTCTTTTTTAGTTTAAACCCATCACCCCTTGTACTACCACTACAGACCCTACTAAAAAGTTTGTCCCTATCTTTTTTATAAGCTCCCTAGAAGAGGAATATCAGCTGGGAAGTCACCACTGGTCACGGAAGCTGGCCTGTCTCACTCGGGCAGCCTGGCAGGATAGGATGGAAGGGTTTATAGGACTTCAGTTCCCATAACATAAGCCACAAAGGCACAGTCCAGCATCCTATTGCAAATGTAAGACCTTTGATGAAAAAGAGACAGAAGCAGCAATTGCTGGAGGAAGTGAGCAGGTGAGGATAGGATAACACCTCTTGTGCAGTTGCTGAACAGAGCTGGGGGTTTTGCCCAGGGTATCTCTTGGTCATCACTTGCTGGTGCTGCAGGAGAATTAATAGTTCCTGGCACCTGTTGATAAGACAGTGCTTGTAATGACTTGGATTTCTACTGCACCTTTCAAATAGGAAAATATATCCAAATGTTTTTCTTGGATCTGATTGCACAAGAATTGGCTGTGTTGAGTGGTGGAAGGCAGCTGTTTAGTAATCCGTGGTGATGCCATGTGAGACTTGGGGGAGACTTTTGTGGCTTTATGAGAAGAGATATCTCAGGAGAAAAATCCTCCTTAACACCCTTCTTGTGGCTTCTCTGTCACAGATGTCCATGTCTAGGAGCAGCCTCATAATGTAGGGACAAGCTGGACTGAAGGATCTGGTCATCTCTTAATATTTAAGGGTCTGTGAGGAAAACAAAACCTTGTTCTGCTCTTTCTTTTGCCCTTCTTGATTTATTCCCTCTTCTTCAGCTGGACAAAGGAACGTCGCGTCCTGCTGGTGATGTCCAAAGCAAAGAAGAAGTGGGTGTCTGTCCGACCACTGCCTTCCGTCCGCAACTTCCCGCAGCAGTATGATGTAAGCCCCGCGCCTGGCACAGCCAGGTGCCCCTTCCCTCCCACCATGGTGCAGTGCTTTGAGGGCTGGTCACTTGTAGAGCTGGCAGGGAATCAGGCACATGTTGGCTGAGGTGGGAGGCAAGGGTAGACTGATGGCAGCAAGATCTCAAACACATCCAGGAAGAGGGTGGAGCAGAAAAAGGAGCAGCACCCATTTAAACCACTCTATGCATGTATGCAAATTTCTGACATTGCTGTTAATGCAGTCATCTCAAGAAGTGGCTGGCACAGGGCTTGGGAATGAGATTTAAGTCTCCACTTAGATCAGGGTTTCTCCATGTGGGTGAGAGGGAGCACTTGGGAGAAGCCTTCCCTGCCTTTGCTGTGGCTGCGAGGCTGTAGATGGTGAAAGTTGCTCATGGTGTGTTTTGAAAGCAAAACTATGAACTCCACTGAACATCCATGTGCTGTGAGGAAAACTACACATATCTAGCCTCCAACCCCAGCCACAAATATGGTGATTGATAGTTTCTCTCTCCGTCTCCTGTCCTTTCTCTCTGGAAGGGGAAAGTTCCTTTCCCCCTTCCCCATGGGATCTGCTCCTCTTAATCCATGGGAAAGCACAAGGCCATGTGTGAGGCCTTGAGCACTCTTCAGTTGCAGGTGAGTTGCTAGAAGCTGGGGAGGGGAGCAAGAGTTACCTACAGCTGCTGCAGTTGGATGCGAGGCCAGCAGGTGAGTTGGAGATCGTGCAGCAGAGCAGTTTGCCATACAGGTGTGCGTGTGGCCTGAGCTCTCACCCAGCTCCACCCAGAGAGGAACAGTGTTGTCTCTTCTCCCCAGTTGGTGTGGGCGAGGTGATCTCCACACTACTGTCCTCTCAACAGGGGGAGAGGGATAATCAGTAAATATGATGCTTGGGAAACTTCTAATTTTCTCTGGCAATGATGCTGTTGGTAGCTGAGAGGTAAAGTTGTGTGCACACACTAGTGCAGACTAAGCAACCTGTAAAGCCACTCTTCAGCCACAGGGGGATGGCTGGAGAATGAGTCACCTTTGGGGACCAGCAGAAGGGGTCAATCCAGGTTGCTCCCCACTGTCTCCCCAGGGCCAGTGCTGCACATACCTGCACCTAGTCACCTATGGAAATAGCAACAGGAGAGAGGCCAGGTGCTGAACTGAGCTGCCTGCATGTTTGTAGGGAAAACTTACCCTTTGTGTCATCAGGAGCTTAAGAAGAAGCAGCATGAGTTAATGACATGTGAAGTGTCTTGTTTGCAGCCTCTGTTGTATGCAATTTAATATCCCAGACAGGTTTTTGAACCCACTTTTCCCTCTAGCAAGGAGTGTTTGTGCAGATACAAAATTTTGCTCTCTGTCTTTTAACAGCTGTGTATCCACGCACAAAACGGCAGAAAGTGCCAGTATGTGGGCAACTGCTCCTTCGCCCACAGCCCTGAGGAGAGAGACATGTGGACTTTCATGAAGGAAAATAAAAGTGAGTGGGGGAAACATGGGCCAGAGAGTTTGGGGAGAGGGAAATGAACATTTGAGCAGTGGATGCAGGGTCTATTAAGACATATGCTTATCAACAGAGACAAAGCTGGTACCATGAGTTTAGGTGGGATTATGGGGCAGGTCTGTCTGCAGTAATTTAAAGCTGCTCTTTTCTTAAACGTGCGTGTGTATCTTGAGTCCCTCACTGTGGGACTAGTGCACACAGGTCCCATGTTGCATTGCTCTATTGCTGCCCTCCCTTTCTGCAGCTCTTAGAATCCACCCTGTGCTGTCCCTTCAAGTTCCCTGTACTGTCTCAGGTCTGACTCCTTATGGAGCTCTGCCAGAGCACCAGTCCTGACCTGCAGCTGCTCCTCTATCTTTCTTGTCTGTCTTGTATCTGCTTTGGCTTTCTTGCCCATTTCTGCTCATATCCCTTGCTCCTGGGCTGCGGCACTCCCTGCTCATGTCATTGTATTCAAAGAGGTGGATTTGAGATCTTGTGTGAGAACATTGTTGGGTGATGCCTTTATGGAGGAGCTTGTTTGGAATTACGCAGGCTACCAACTTACCTTTTTGGGGAAAGCTGGGGGTTGCCCATGTCCTGGACCACCAGCTCTCTGGCAGCAATCTTTGTTTTTTCAGATCAGCAGCAAGCTCTTTGCAGGTCCAGTTGTCCAGGTGCTCACCTAGCTCTGTTTGGGGGTGTTGGAAAGCTTGAAGGGTTCCAGTCCTGCCCCAACTTTGTTCAGTCTTTATGCTCAGATGGAGGGTCTTTCCCTCTACTGGCCCAAACCCTGTTATTTGTCACAGTTCAAGTAATTTTGTTGCTGAGGCCTTTAAAGCACATCAGACCAGTCTGGGTGTGTTTGTTCAAGCTCTATGTGAATCCTCAAATGACAGTGTTGTTTCAGTTTGGGGGAATTTGCATTAATTATCCCCAATTGCCTTGATTTCCTCAATTACCCATTTAGTGAGGAGTAAATCACTAACGCATTGCACTTGCAGCATCTCATCAGTGTCTGCAAACATGCATGTTTCCATCACATCTCACAGGAGCTGATCTTGGAAAAGCAAATGTGCAAAGCTTACACCCAAAATTTCCCTTCCCCCTAGTATCTTGAATGGGTTTTAAACCAAAAGCACCAAGAGACACCAACTGCACTTCTCTGGGCAGGAGGCAAGCTATTGTTAGGTCTTCCTCCCCAGTGCTTCCCATGGCTAGCTTGCTTAAGGGTTCTCCTCCATCTTGAGTGCTGAGGAGCAAGTATGGGCTTAGAGGGAAGGGACAGATCTAAAATCTAGTTCCCGCTTTAACTCCCTGAATGGAGTGAGATGTCTGCTGAGGTCAAGCAGAATCAGGACTGATGGAGAAACACCTTGTGGGGTGAAGCCCATAGAGATCTTGGGGCACTTTTGCTCCTTCCTGAATACTTTGTGTGGCTGTGGTCATGGTTGCCCCTCAATTCATAGAAGATATCTTGCTGCACCAGGCAGTGTGGTGTGAATTTGGTTCCACTCCCCAGAATTGTCATCTGAGGAGGTGACATGAAGCCTCCTGAGCACAAGCCTTTAGTCTGACCGCAGGTGCTGCTGCACAGGAGAGGGGAGGGAAGGGCTGCCCCAGCGTTTGTCCTTTTCTCCTAGTTTGTGCATGGTGTGGGAGCTTGTCTGAGTGACTTCTCGGGTTGCCTTTGTGCAGTACTAGATATGCAGCAGACCTATGACATGTGGCTAAAGAAACACAATCCTGGGAAGCCTGGAGAGGGGACACCACTCACCTCACGAGAAGGGGAAAAACAGATCCAGATGCCCACTGACTATGCTGACATCATGGTAATCAGCTGATCTCTTGTCCTTCATCCCTCCTCCTCCTCCTCCCCCCCCCCCCCGTGCTGACAGCCTACCCCTCTCCTGTGCTGCAGGTGTGAGCTGGCAGGGACTGCATTGCTCTTGTGGGAAAGAGCCTATGCTAATGTAGGTTAAATGGACAGCTTGAAGCAGCACAAGGGCAGCACAGATGAGGTGGGAAGGGATTGACCCAGGGTCAGCAAAGCCCTGCAATGGCTTTTGTGTTAATCCTTGGGTCAGTAGGAGTCTACCTCAGGTTCCCTTTTGTGTGGGCTCAGCCTCTGCCCAGGGTTCCTGCCTGTTCCTGGGAAAGCTGGCAAAGTTATTGCTGGCCTGTTGGAAAAGAGGGAGAAGCTTGGAGAAGAGCTGAGTCTAGAGCGCAGAGGCCTGGGAAAAACTAGAGGCAGATATGTCTCCTTAGCACAGGGGTGGTGACTGCTTTGTGGTCCCGAAGAGTCCAGCATTGCCTGTGCATCAGGGGCCTTGGAGTCAGACCCCACCTGGGTCATCAGCAGAGGCAGGGAGACCATGTCAGTGAACTGAGCTGCCCTGTTCTCTGAGCCCATTAGAGCTGCAGGTAGATCTCCACAGAGCATCTCCTCTGCTCCCCCTTAGTGACAGCACAATGCCCTAAAGATGACATGGCAAGAAATGTGGGAGGTTGTAGACTGAGTGGAGCTTCCAGGATGCTCTGGAAGGAGAGGGGCAGTGGGAAGACTGATGGGTGGCTGTTAGCTTGCTGACTGGCCCTTTGCCCTGTCTGCACTGGTTAGATGGGCTATCACTGCTGGCTCTGCGGGAAGAACAGCAACAGCAAGAAGCAATGGCAGCAACACATCCAGTCAGAGAAGCACAAGGAGAAGGTCTTCACCTCAGACAGTGACTCCAGCTGCTGGAGCTACCGCTTCCCCATGGGTGAATTCCGGCTCTGTGAAAGGTACCCTTCTCTTACCTCCCTCATGTGCTGCTTTTGCAGGGATGGGTGACAGGCTCAGGGCCTCTGTCATCCCTCCTCCTCTTCCTTCACCACCTCCTCATCCTCTCACAGAGTCCCCAGGGACTTGGAGGAGAAGTGGGACAAGCTGGTAGGTTTGAGTGACAGTGAGGCTGCTGTTGGACCCTTGAGGTGGTCAGCCACACTACTGAGTGGTAAAAATACATTCCTGAGCACATGTCTTTAGAGAAGGAGAGCAAGCTTCATGTCTGCACTTGTGTCCTCCATAGCCAGGATGCTCTAAGCTCTCAGGCTGCTGAACAGTCTGCTTGGCCTGATGCTTGGGGGAATCCCAGGTGCTTTATTAAATGGTTTGAATGTCTCACACCCTCTGAATCAGCACCTTGCGGTGTCTTCAGAAGGCTCCTGATGGTTAGAAATGCCATTTTGGTTAGAGAGAAGGCTGTGTCTCTCACGGCTGTTACCTGGCATTTCCTCTCCAGTGTGGTGGTTTCTCCTCACCCCTGCTGGTCCAGTTCCAGCTCACTTTGTTTCGTTCTGGTGACTAAATCCTTTCATAGACATTGCTCTGTTTGCTGCTCTGTTGCTGTGCCCAGCCTCCCCATTCCCTTCCCCGGCTGCACGTGGGTTTGTAGCAGGATCACTTTGCCCTTAGAAAGGAGAGTTTGCAGCGTGTTTTGATGGGCCCCCATCGAGCATCCCAGATGGGGAGCTCAAAACCCTGTCCTGGGGGTGCCCTCCTGATTGCACTCCTTGTACTGCCAGGTTCCAGAAGAGCAAGACCTGCCCCGAAGGAGAGGAGTGTCGCTATGCCCACGGCCAGGAAGAGCTGACAGAGTGGCTGGACCGGAGGGAGGTGCTGAAACAGAAACTGGCCAAAGCCCGCAAGGACATGCTGCTCTGCCCCAGGGATGATGACTTCGGGAAATACAACTTCCTATTGCAGGATGGTGTATAGTAAGGGCTGGGGGGAGCCTGTCAGCTGGAGAAACACAGGGTGGATTTTCTGAGAGTGGCAGTAGCAGGGAGAGCGAGACCTGTGTCTCGCAAAGAGAACTTTTAATTTTCTTTCATTTTAAGATTATGAGACGATGATTTATTAGTGGTGAATGAAATCGTGAATTTGATTCTCCTTGGCCAGCGAACGCCATGCTCACTGAGTTTGTGATCGGTCTTCTCTCCCTTTCCCCCGAATTCTCCTTCCTCTCCATCTTCTTGTTTTCACTGTCCTTCATTCAAAGGAATTAATCCAGTCTCTATTGGGATGCGATTTGGAGAATTTCTCCTTGTGGTGTGCTCCTGACCTTCAATTCAGAGTGTGATCACAGAGGTATGGAAGACAAAGCTGAGAGAAAGGGACAGACATTTGGTGAAAAGGTGACCATGAAGTTCATGTGCTCCTTTTCTCAGTGCTGCAGAGCAAGCCTCACTTAATGCTGCTGCAGCCAACCTGCTGTCCTGGGAGCTCGGTACAAGAATTAGGAATTGAGGTGCAAAAGCAGGAAAACCACTAGAGCTGGCTTAAAACATCTTGGTTTAAGCTCCTGCTGTCTGTATTGCCCTGAGGCATCTACTGGTGCTGAGGAGGGTAACAGCCGTCTGCTATAGAGTGCAGCTAGAAGCAGCAAAGTAATAAAACTGCTCACAGCAGCAGGAACTGGATTGTAGGTGACTTCAGACTCTACTGTCTGACTGTACCCAGAAAGCAAATTGGTGACTCCTCATTAGATGCCTAATGTGTGCCTAGTGTGTGACAGGTATTCAGGGTGGGTAGTTTTGGTTTGGGTTTTTGGCTGATGTGACTGGTACGAGTAAAACTGAAGCCATCTAGAAGGTGTAGTGGAGACTGTGACACACCCTATGTCACTGTAGTTCATGCAGCAGTATCAGTCAGGAGGAAGGCTGTAACCAAAGGAGCTCATGATTCTGTGTTGGCTTGTGTCCTGAAGAGAGGGAGGGAGGTAACGGGGTTCCCTTTTTGCTCTTTAAATGGCGTGTGTTACTGGTTATTTAGAGCTGTGTTTTTCCCTGCGTTGACCCATTTAAAAGGTCACCATCGAGCAGTGTGGGCAAAGCTTTGCTGATAGGAATCCAGCTGGAAGGACTCTTACCAGCATCAGAGGTCCAGCCCCCTCCTCCTTGGAGCTGGGGCAGGGATGTTGCAGGGGACAGTGCAGCCAGGATGTGACCCAGGGAAGGGACCATGGTGGAGGGTGAGTGGCACAGTGGGACCCAGCCATGTGCCTGCTTCTGTCCTGCCTAATGTGTGCCATGATGGAGGAACCAATGGTGCTGAGCTCTGGCCCAGAATTTTGGGCTTTTATAATGGGAGCGGTGAGAGGGAGTATTGCTCTGTGTGTCAGCCTTGTCCTTCCTGCCAGTCTCATCCTGTAAGCTGTAAATGCATATCCTGTCCTGAACTTCCCTCTCGTTCTCTCTTCTGCAGTCCAGCTGCGCTCTGCAGTTTTGCATGCATGGATGGCACCATCCACTCAAACACAAACACGTCTCCTTCCCAGCTTTTGTGGGCAATGTCTTTTTCGTACAGAGTCTCCCAGGACAGCGAGCTCAAGAGCCCTTGGGGCTGGAAGTGCTGTATCTGTGGTAAATACAATCTGGCTGTGAACTGCTTGGTGCTTTGGCATTGCCCCTTTTCCCTCCCTGCTCCCATATCCTTGGGGTTCCCAGCTACAAGAGAGATGGGATGTGGAAATAGAGATGTGAAAATGCAGGAGATGCTGTGGCAACAGCTGGCACCTTTCTAAACCAGCCTCCAGGTAGGTGCAGCAGTTCCACTGGGGTTGTTAAGGCCCAGGAGCAGAGTGTGCCATGTGCTAGTCTTGAGTCTTTCCAAGGGTGCTGTGTGCTCCAAGTAAGCTGGATGTTCCTCTGAGCTTGTTTTCTCTCCTTAAAAATGTGGGTGGTGGTCAGTGGTTTGGTATGATCTTCCCTTCTTAGCTGTACAGCACCTTGAAATCTGGCCTGGAAGGGGCCAGGACCGTAACATCTGATAGGAGAAGAGGGGAGAGAAATCATTATTTTCATCTCTGCCCATGTGTGGGGAGGAGGATGAGGAGTCAAGGAAGGATCTGGAGTGCTGTTGGGAAAGAGAGCAAACAATGCAGTATCAGACATGGCAGTTTTTGAGTGGTCAGGTGCTGTATTTTCTCCTCTGCTCTTTGCTGTAGCTATCCAGATTATACCTTCTGATGCTCCTCATGCTCAACTGGTCAATATAAGCAGAGAGAGATGGGGGAGGAGGTAGGAATCAGCTCCTGGGTTCTCTTGTTCTGCTCTTCTTGGGCAGAGATGCCAAGGAAGCAAATCTGGATCAGGGAACATTGGAATGCATTTTTTTTATTTTTAAAACAAACCCGCATCTCTAGTGCGACTGTAGCGTTCGCTGCGCTGTGATTTCTCATATGATAGCTTGTGTAGGTTACAGAGTGGATCGCTGTCCCCTCTCCCCGATGAGATGTCCCCTCTCTGCGATGGGAGCCGAGCTGCTCAGGGTGCTTTGGAGGCTTGGACTGGGGCTGAGGTGGGGAGAGGCGAGTGCTGCGGGAGGGGGGGAGGCCCACGGTCACAGGGGTTGCGTTGAGTATCTTTTTATTGTTTTCCCTGATATGATAACCTGGTCTGTGGTGTTGCAGTACTTTGTCACCAGACTTGTTTTAGTGTGTATATATGTGACCCCTCCCATGAAGCATATATACACAGGTATTAAATATATCGCTCTATATAATATTATATGTGTGTGGTATCGAAGGAATCTTAAATGAGGGTAAAGGAAAAGGACTCGGGCCAGGAAACGCAGCATCTCCAGTTTAAATATGAAGACTTTTATTTGGGTTAGGGAAAGGGAAATAACAAAGAGGGGAGGGTTTTATATAGATAGGTATAAATTTAGAGATGGGACAGGTTTCCCTGTTCACATTTTTGAAACCCCCTAAGATGTCCTCACAGTCCCATCTCAGTGAGAGAGTATTATACTGCTAACTAGTGAGTAAAGTTTTAATGATAAGACTTTGCTTATATTATTTAAAAGGACATTGTGAAAGGCAGGAAGCTTCACACTGGACTTGCCAGACTCACCTTATCAAGCCAGGAGGGTTTTCTTCAGCACGTCATGTACTCTAGGCAGAACTGCTCACGGCTTTACAGCAGATACACCACAAGTTTAAAGCACTGCTTTGGTGGTGCGTTTGCAAGACCATGCAATAACTCTCTCTTTTCTTCTTTCATGTGAGGGGAAAAAGGAAATTTTGCAGCATAGAACCAAATTTGAGGGCTATTAACAAAAGAAGTAATGTTTTAATTTTATAACATTAGAAGAAAATCTCACATCCTGGAAGATCACCGCAGACACACACACTCACCCAGAGTTGAGACTGATTTAGATCAGCTTGTTAGATGTTGAAGGACTTAAGTGAAAATCTTGACCCAAATCCTTTGGCAGGGGCAGGAATTTAAGTGTCACTGGTGTTGGAGTTAACCTGACCTTTACAGGGGGAAGTGAAAAAAACCAAAAAATACCCTACTTAGCTTGTATGAAACTGTATGTCTAAAACGGATGGGTTTTAGCAAGTGAAAGGAAAAGATAGCAAGGGGATGCTGCAGTTCTGAGCTGGGTAGTAATGATTTTGAGTCCTTTAATATGTCTTTGTATTAATATAATTTAAGAATACCACGCTTTACTATTAAAAAGGAACTTAGTATCTTTCATAAGGTCTAGTATCAGGTTAATAATGTAGATGTTTTAACAACGTTTTTGCTTTTGTTCTTAAATAAAAACAAAACAAAACAGACTTGCTTCTTTTAGCCTTTGTAATAGAAAATAAAAGTGTGCACTTTAAACCCTCTCCTGACCCAGTGTGTGTTTGCATTTTTCAAATAGCCCGCAAAGGGTTTTTACCTTGGTTTCAGGTTTCCCTGCTGTAAGGGGGGAAGCAAAGGGAGCACTTCAAGCATTGGATTCCTTTCACTTTCCCCCATCTTTGAGTGTAATGTACTACTACTCTTGCTGAGTGGAGAATTGCCTATGTGTGTATTAGCAGATTGTGCAGTTCTTCATCAGATGCACTATTCTGGTGAACTTAGGTGTATTTAAGTTTTTTATTTTTCTTTCCCCCAAGCACCAAGAATGTACATGCTTTGTGTTAACACATAGTTTCAGGTGTTTGGGTAACCTGTGTTTTGAAACCTCCAGTTTGTAGCCACTCTCATCTAGAGGTTGTTCTGCTGGGTAAGCTGCTCTGTTCAGTTGGGTCAGCCAGTTCCAGTTCTTTTTCTTGCCAGTGTGCACCT
The DNA here is from genome assembly GCA_013401335.1 of Brachypteracias leptosomus. Taxonomy (NCBI): domain Eukaryota; kingdom Metazoa; phylum Chordata; class Aves; order Coraciiformes; family Brachypteraciidae; genus Brachypteracias; species Brachypteracias leptosomus. The sequence goes on along the minus strand of VYZX01016190.1, from coordinate 197,984 downwards.
TGCTGAGGAAAATGTCCTTGGCCCTACCCACTGAGAGGCATGCAGCTTGGGCCATGAGAAGCATCTATGCAGATTCCTCCTGGAGAGGATGCTGTGTGGTGAAGATCGCACCTGGGGGAAGAGGTCACCATGAAAACAGTTACTGATGAAACTCTTTTCTTTATTTTTCAAATCCATTGTGATGCAAATTAATCTGGGATTCTTGCTGAAGCCAAAATTGGCAAAGATGAGTCCCATAGAGACACCCTGCTGCTGCTGCATAAATTGCTAGAGTGACCAGAATGTCATATCCTGAGGAGAGGAGGCTTGTTACACATCTCCCCAGTGTGCCTGGATACAGACACAAGGACTCGTGTCCTTCTGGTCATAGGAGAGGCCTGAATACATTTCTTGAATACAAGGAATAAGGAGACCAGTGCACTCCTAAGGTGCATATATTGAGTACATATGATGCAAGAGACATTAGTCCTAACCTCCACGGACAAAAGCAAAGGGGCAGCTTTTCCAGTACAATGAGGACCAAAACTGTCAAATTGTGAGGCATACAAAGCATGAAGAGAAAAACTACAGTGTTTTTCTTGCAGGTTTGAGCCTCAGCTGTAAATTCCCCCTCAACAGTGTTTCTTCATTTAAGAAAATAAACTTGTATTTTGAAGAGGCAGGGGAAGGAATTGTGCCTTCAGTATTCATGTCCTAGGAACTTTTGCAGATACAAAGACAAGGGGTTGAGGCCCAGGTCAGCCAGGAAGGATCCAGGTCTGATGGAGAATTGCAAAGAGCAGGGGTAGAGACCCCTGAGAGGTGGGAGGAAGACTTTACAGTAATGACCTTTAACGCCCTCGTACAGCAGCCTGGCAGAGGGAGTTTGGCTTGCAAAGCATGGAAGCTGCAGATGGGATTCCAAGCAATTCTGTGACTGAGTCTGTCTGCCCACGCTACAGGGAAACATTTCTGGGCAGTGACAGGCGATGCAAATGCTGTCATCACTCTTAATTGTGTTTGCTGCAGCTCTTGCAACCAAGAACAGGACCGTGTTGTGTTGTGTCCTGTGCAGGGAGAACAGCAGGGTTCCTGTCCTGCAGGAGCTGTAACCTGGGCAAGTGTGTTGGTCACTGGCTAGGGTGGAAGGCAGGGAGGAGGTAATGCTGTAGGGCTCTTGATGGGGGAAAACACTGGGCAGAACAAGATGCGAAACGGTAAAGGAGGGCTGGATGGAAGTGACTGGTGGGAGGGAACTGGAGGAGGAAAGGCTGCAGGAGCAGACAGGCATTTGGTGTGGGTCAGAGGAAGGTTCTGAACAGACTTGGTTGGGTGGCTTCGGGCAGAGGTCCTGTGGACAACTAGCTTCTCGGGTTTCCAGAAAAGCCTGCTCAGGAGCTCTGCATCATGTCTCATTCAGCCTCACCCCTTTCTCCTGAGGACTGGAGGGGACAGGATGGGGACCATCCATTCCCAATAACCTCTTTCCCTCTGCAGCTGGATTGTTGCCTCCTGCTTCTCTTCAGTTCCCCCTCCAGGCAGGAGCAGTAGGTACCAGTGCCCCCAGGGCACAGGTGGTGTTTCCTAAAAGCAGATCCAAGTGCAGCAAGGATAAGGATGAGAGCAGGGATCAGACAAATGACAGTTCCAGCTGACACCTTCCCCACTGCAACAGTCCTGGCCCTGGCAGCTCCCAAGGATGCCCCTTTCAGGGGTGCTCCTCTCTGCAGTTTAGCTTACGGATGGCAGTTCCCCAGAAAACTCCTACTTTCTCCTGAGAGCCTCGGGAGGCACAGACATAGCAGAGTGTCCAAGGAAATAGGATTATTCACTACCGTCTGCAATAATCCTCCCAAAAATGACATTTACCCAGGGCTGGGATGGAAATCTTTAAACCCAGATGCCAGAGTAGATTGGGCTTGCCTGAAACCAGAAAAATACTCAGCGCTGGAGGTGCTCTTTGATGTATTTACATTGTTCTCTGTGGATTTCCTCTGTCTGCCTTAGCTGTGGGCCTTCGGTAGTGCTGGGGCCCTCCAGGCAGACAGTTGGGAAGCATGAAGAGCTGCATAGTTTCTCTTAATCGAATACCAAGGCACGCTCCCCTTTCTGTACCCCAGCAGAGCTCAGAGGTAGAGAGGGAAAGTCCTGCTTCCATGGGATTGAGATGGCCTCAGTTCTCCTCAGCTAAACGGCTTGAGGATAAGTGCATCACAGCTGGATGTTGCCCCTGGGAGCTGTGGTGGGGATTCAATACAGAAGCAGTGTTTCAAAAGAAGCTCTCAGCAGGCTGAATCTTCTCGTTTGAGACCATTCCTATCTTGGCTTTTGGGGATCAGCAGCAGCCAAACTGCCCAGGCTTCTCAGAGGATCAGTTGTTACCTTTCAGCCCACATGCCTTGCCCAGGCTCAGCAGACTCCTGTATCCATCCATCAGGCACTTGGGCCATGATGCTGCAGGATCCCTGATCCTGCCGGCCATGTTGCTCCTGGGAGAAGTGAGTGAGTCTGGGAAGGGGCAGCCAAAGGACAGCCAAGGTCCTTACAACCAACCCCTTTGTTTTGAGAAGGAAGCGGCTGGAAGAGCATGTGTCTTCCTTGCTCTCCCACCTAACGGTCTGCCGTGGACCCTAGCAGAGGCCCAGCAATCGCTGCCCTTGGATTTCTCCATCCTGTTTTAAACACCTTGGTTTATTGCTGCTCTTGGCACCTCCTGGGCTCTGCCTCCTGCCCAGGCTTGTTCAGAGAGCTCCCAAAGGCAGTTCTGCCCAGGCTCCCAGGGCATTTCCAGAGGAGGGAAGTGCACAAAGGCAGCTCTAGGTGTCATTCCTGCTCAGAGCAGCACAGCTTCTGGTGATTCCCAAGAGTCTTTCTCACATTTTCTCCCTACCATGCACATAGTTTTCTGGCAAATGGCACCTCACAGGGGAAGGCCATGTGCGGAGGAGCAGAGCTGCGGTGAGCCCAGCTGCCCCGTGAGCACCCCGAGAAAGGGGGAATGACTTGGCAGGGGTTGTGGGGAAGCAAAGCTCATTAGATTTTTGGCACTCATTTTGTGGAATTACATTTTAGAAATCCTTTCACCTCAGGCAGGAGGTGCAGGCAGTTCCTTCCACTGAGCTGCACTGCTTGCTTGGGAATCCCAGCACTGCCCCTCCACACAGGGAGACAGGCACACACGTACACTCACCCTGCCTGGGGAAGGGGCAGCCCCTTCAGAGTTGGGAAGGGGGCTTGGTGCAAGGCCTCATCAAGCCTGCGTGTTCATGCCCCACGTTGATACCATCAAAAGTACCTAAAGGGTCGCACGCCCACATTTCAGGCGCCAGGCAGCATCATTAGCCAACACAGAGCCCCAGTCCCACTTTTACCACCCTCAACTGTCCACCCTCCTAAATTGGCTTCATTACTCCTTCTCCCATCTCCTTTTCTTTCAAAGCAATCTGCTGTGGATGCAGACACCCCTGGTCTGGCCGCGGCCTTCCCTGCTGTGGCCATTCTGGGTGTCCTTGTAACTCTGTAGAAGTCTGTCACCAAGAGCAGCAGCATCTTGACCCTGAGGAATTCAAGGTGCTGGGATACAGGGCAAGCCTCCTTTTGGAAAAGCCACAATGAAACTCAGCCTGCTGATCCCTGCCAGGGTGAGAAAAATTCCCTGTCAAGCCCAATGCACTATGCAAATAAACAGTTAAATTTGAAGCTTTCACTGGAATGTGCATTTCTCCTCAGAACCAGTGCAAGAGAAAAAAAAAAAATTATGTCCGCAAAGAGGCAGGGACTGACCTCTGGCAAAGGGAAGAGGAAACCACTTATCAAGCTGGGTTTGGTGCAGGAACCAAACCCTGTGGGTGGGCCCAGAGCCTCCACACAGACCATGAGGAGTAGGTCTGGTCTGTGGGACCTGCGGTAGAAGACATCCCTGTGTGAGGTGATATGGAATGTGGATAATGACTGTGCTGCTAAGGCCTCAAGTGACTGAAAAAGCCAGAAAGCTGTTTCAAGAGCAGCAGGATTTATAACACTTCTAGAGATTTCTACGGGCTTTTGTCCTTACTTACAGATACACTTCAGGGGAGTAACCTACCTTGCCTGTCACCACAATGTCCCTTCAGTACTGCTGCCTTCTGCCTGTCCCCTCACTGTTGCCTGCCAGGGGCAGCACATGCTTTGGGGTGTTGGCTGCCAAAGCACAGGCTCCAGATCAAACAGAACCAATAACAGCAGGTTTTCTCACTGAAGAGACATTAATTTGACTCTCTTCTTCCTAGCTTATCTTTCAAAAACAAAAAGGTATGTAGATATATTTATTCCTTTGCCATGGTGGGTAGCATGTTCTGGGGAGGCAGGTGGATGGATGGATGGATGGATGGATGGATGGATGGATGGATGGATGGATGGATAATACTGTTGTAGCTTTGTGTCCCTAGAAAATCACACAAAAATGGTTTTAATTTTCTAAGAGGACACATTCAATTAGATTATCAAGCCAAGCTTTCATCTCATTGGAGGAAGCTGAGATAATAGCACTTAGTTAGTAATAATATTAGTAATAATAACCAGTAGTGCCTTTCTCTAGACAAATGTCATTGCTGCTAGTGTGTTCCCCGTGAGCTGTGCTTTCAGGTATATGTAAAAATCAACTAAATTCCCTTCTGTAATGGTGGCCTCAGAAATCGGTGTGCAGCCAGGCGCCACCATCAAGTACGAGACCCATAGCAACAATCTGCAGGAATGCCTGACCAAGGAGACACCCAGGGATGACACCATCTCTTTTTTCAGGGCCAAGGGTGACTGCAAGACACTGGCAGGAAAGGAGGCTGTGGAAAGGCCCCTCCAGAAGCACCATGGATGTGGCCTTGTGAAGGATTGAGAGAGAACTCCTGAGGCTGAGGGAAAGGTAGTAACTTGGAGAGATGCAGAGACCACTTGCCCAGCTCCTTGTGATGGAAAGGGTTGTATCAGAGATTTAAATGCCTAAAATGTTTTTTCGGGGTCTTAAACTGCCAGGATTGCTGTACCTACTGATAACACCTGAGTAGCAGTGCTCTGCAGTTCCTGGTGTGCTTTTGGCTGGATGACAGACCTCTGTAGAGAGATACCTCTAAAGACAGGAGTAGAATTAGAGGGATTAAAAGAGACATTTATATGCTTTGATATCAACAGTATCTGAGCACTGCAGAGAGGCAAAGGGGTCAGAGCAGGGAGGGGAAGCAAAGAACAAGAATTTGGTTGTGCTTAAAAACCCCCAACTCTTTGGAATGAAAATCTAAAAGGAGGGAAAGCATGGACCAAGGCAAACATTGAAGGACCCCCAGTCCTCCCCTTGGGACTGTGTGCAGACATGGCACTGCTGAACATGCTCCGAGGGCAAATGTGCCAAGGGCCCCAGCCAGCACTGCTGGGAGGTTTGTGTAGCTGCACTGGAGACCTACAGAAAAGCCACTGAAGCCCTGCCCTTTGCCATTTAAATTGATGTTCCTGGAGCTTGGCCCTCTCTCTCACCTTAGGTGCCCCCTTCTGTGTGCCACCCACTCAGGGCCAGTGTAAGTTGACTATGGCTGGTTGAATCTGTGAGAAAATGGGCTGTTAAGGGCTGACTGGGCTTCTGAGTGATGGAGCAGAGCTGCTGAGATCTCCACTAACATGAGATTACAATAATAATAAATAATGATCTGATAACAGTGCGGCCAGCACAAATGATGCAATCTGTGGCCATGCCTGCAGCTTTCCAGAGACAACATTTCAATTGCATTGGCTAAAGCAGCTCAAGTGTTCTCTGTGGCGGGGACACAAGGGCAGACGGACACTCCCCACTGCTATGACTCTGCTCCATAGTACAGTTTCTGCTTCCCCAGGGCTCAAAGTCAGGGCAGTGTTGATGCATCCTGCTTGTGATGTTGCCCAAGCTCTTCTTCTGGGTGGGAGCTCATTTTTCAGGGATTATGAATCAAGAAGAACACACAGTGTTGGCAGGAGACTTCATGGACATGGCAATCACAAGATGAGCTATGTGCTCTCAGCTCTCCAGACAAAGACTTATACATGTCCATTGCAAGCTAATAATTGAAAATGATAAGTGACAACTTAGATCATCTTTAAGGTCCCTTTCAACCCAAACCATTCTATGAATTTCCTCTCAAAAGAACTTCTTCATTTTCTGAAGCCATAAACATCAGTGAATTGCTGCAGAAGCTGCTGTGAAGTCCTTGGGTCCCTGCAGACATGCAGTCAGATGTTTGTCCAGCTTTCAGGACAAGTTTGGGCCTGGGGCAAAACCAGGAGATCTAGTTGCATCTGGAATTGAGCAGCTACCATGCTTCCAGTTACTTTACCTTGCCATCATTTGATGAGAAGCAGACATAGGCATACATGATGGTAGCCCTCCCATCATCCCAGTGATGCCTGGCAGGATTGAGTGACCCCATTTTGCTTGCTTTGACCAGCCAGAATGGACTGGAAGATTTCAGGAGAGGACATGGACCTCCTGGCTGGCAGGCCATGCTTGAGGAAGGAGAGATGTGATTGTTTCTCTTGCTCCCAGCAGCCAGAATGCACTAAACATCTGCAGTCTGTCTGCTGGCTCTAGCTTTGGGTGGGTGAAGGACACTGTAACAGCCTAAGGTTAGTAGGGGACAATTCTCCCTGAATGGCTTTCACCACCAATGGTTATCACTGGTTGTTTTCTTAGGTTCTCTCTGGAGGATGGGGGAAGAAAACCACAAGGAAAATCTCAAGAGGTTGTAATGTAATTATATCATAATTAAGTATTCCACCAAAGCACCTACTGTGTGACTTCTGAGCCTGATTATATTGGGATCTAGATCACGAAACTTCCCCAGCTAATCTGAAATTCCCAATTACCCAACTGGTAGGTAATTCTTTCTTTTTAGTTTCTATTGGGTTAAATCAAACACATTTCCTTAGGGGACCAAACACCATGCTGTCAGGAGTGAGCAAAACCCTGCCACTTTTTAAGACTCTTAAATGCTGAGCCAGTGAAATGTTTCACTTCAGGCACAAGAAAAGTCCTAACAACTTCACTCAGGCCACTTCCATGCTTCAAGTCATGCATGCTTTACCTGGGCTGTCCTCAACAACTGGGGCTCACAAACTAGTGCAGGAATTGCCTGCTTCCTATTGATTCACACTGGCTCTGTAAGTCTGAGCTTGGCAAGATAGAGAGGAACAAACTGAGAAATAAAGGTATTTCTGTTCTAATTACCATATCCAGCAAAAGAGAAGACCCCAGCATATTTAAGATGCTCCTTCCCATGCCAGATCCTGATAAAGATGATCAGACCTTTATCCTCCTGTCTCCAATTCATCCCTCCATGCTAAAAATTTCACTAACAGGAGGGGAGGAGCTTTGCAGGCTCAAGATCTTATTTAACCAGCTGTTATCAGAATATCTACAAGGTGCATGAACTCTCTTGCTTTATATCACTGCTCTGAGAGGAGGCTGTCAGCTTTCTCTCTGCCACTTACAAAGAGAAATTCTGCATTTTGGGGATGATGTACACTTGATAGGAAAGATGCCTTACACTGTTACAATATTGACTTAGGAGGGATGCAGTAAGCATTGTATCATATACAAATATTGTCTCTATCTGCACCTCAGAGAGCCGAAAAGTTGGCAGTCAGATGCGAACAGTGTGTGTATCTCCATCAGGCAGGCTGTGCAGCTCGGAGCTCCTCAGAGCCTCCCAAGAGCCCTTCAGAGGACCTCCTTGCTGTTCTGTTTGCAGCTGACGTGTACCCCTGACAGTACACTGTTGCTTTCCCCCCTCCTCAACATGTATATTTGTTATAACACCTTGGTAAAGAAAAGGGTGCTGCCTTTGCAAAGTTAGATAACTGGCCCAGTTCTTTGCTGCCGGATTGGCTGGGAGAGGCCCTGTAAAACCGTGCTGGCCAGCTGCCCAGTCCAGCCCTGCAAGGCTGTAAGCTATTTCCACAATTGGCCACTTCAGAGTGGGAGAGGGGGAGGTGAAGACAGCCAGGCAAACTGCATCTCCGCCAGGCTGCTTCCCTTCCTCCTTGTTTTTTCTCAGCCAGAGTAGCTTGGCCAAGTCCACTCTGGGTGCCTCCAAGCTCTTCTTGCAACGCCCAGGCAAGTGGAGTGTAGCACTGGTAGCAAGGCACCCAGCTCTCCCTTAGCTGTGCTAGCGCAGTCCCAGGACGGGACATGTCAAGCTGCAACAGCCCCGGGGGCCCTGCTGCCCTGGACTTTCCAGAAGTTCTGAAGTCCCTGCTGGAGTACTCCTTACCCTGGACCAACAAGATGACAGGTAGGATGGAGGGAATGCACACTGGGGTTTCTGTTTTGATTTCTCCTTCCCCTCCTTAAGTTGCAAGGCAAGGAGGGGGCAGAAGATCTCGTTTGCTAGAAGCCCTTCAAAGGTGCTTCCCCCAAGTGTCCAAGTCAGATGGGGAGTTCTGGCACCAAGCATGTTGTGCAGCTAGGAGGAAAAACGGCAACAATGGGTTGATTACAAAATCAGTCAAGAGTGCTGAGCTCCTGATCCTTTTAATCTCTGTGCTCAGCTACTTCTTAGAAACCCTCAAAGCTTTGTGCACTGAGAAGGCTTGGGCACAAATCTCTGTGCTCATGTAGGAGCAACTTTCAGGATTGTCATCCAGGTTGTCCTGTGTTTAATAACTTGCTGAGCCTCCAGACAATGCCTCTTCCCAGACACAGACTGTCTGTGGAACACGGCCCACGTGGGGCAGGCTGACTCTGTGCAAACTTTGTTTGATGCTGCAGATGTTCATCAGGGGAAAGCTGGGACAGGGAACACAGCAAATGTTGTGTTTTCTTTGCAAGAGCACTTCAGTACTTCTAGGCTTTCCTGCTCTCTGTGCAGCATCCTGCACATCCAAAACAAACAGAAAGGACCCAGGAAATTCTTTAGTCTGGGCTTCTGCTGTGCTGAACACTTCGCTCTTGCTGGACTGATCACTTCTCTATTGCTGGGCATGCTCCAAGTGCCGGTCGCACAACTCGGGGACTCTCTGGTTTTGGATAGGATGCCACATGCACTTGGCAAGCTGCTTTTTGGTTGTTGTGTTTTAACTTTCAGTGCCAAGTGCTGGAGAGGTGTGTGCAAACACCTTGGCTCAACAAGCTCATGTCTAGGCATGAGTGGGTTGAACTCAGAGAAACAAACATGCACTGAGCTCACTATTCTGTAGGGAGGTGCTACCAGGACATGCAGACAACTCTGCAGTCTTGAGGGGCAGCCTGATCCAGAAAGTGGGAGCAGAAAAAGCCAGATGCACAATATAGAGAGCAATCCTGCTCTGGGGGTCAATGGGAGAAAAGGCAGCTGCTGCTGCAGCAGTAAAGCTATTGTGGCAGGAAAGGCAGCTGCCTACACCCGCTGGAATACAGCAAACCCTGTGGCACCTGCACAGCCCCCTGTGGGAAAGGGGCTAATAGGGCATGAGGAGCTGCCATACCCCCTAAAGGGCTCATTTTGTCACATTGCTCTGCTGCTGCCACCTGTGAGCTGGCTCTCTCCTCTGCTGAGACCAGTTTGTTTACACATCACACAGTATGACACTGAATGTGGGGACCAGGGCATGTTTTCTGAGCTGAGTGATACCCAGGTAGAAAGTGGACCTGGCTGGGAGGAGGCAGTAATGGCCAAGGGAGGCTCACACCGTGTAGAGCCTTGCTGTGGCTGAGATGAAGTTTGGCTGCTCTCTGGGATCTCTGGTCTCCACAGCCAAGTGGATTGAATTAATCCAAGGGAGGAGTGTTGCCAAGATGTATCTGTTCGGCAAGAGTTGGGGGGGGTGGGGGTGGTAGAGGGGAGTTCAATGATTTGCAGAGTGAATAATTTAGTCTTGACTCAGTGTGGATTATTTGGCAGCCGAGGGTGCTGTTTTGTGGCAGCTCTCTTCCTCAGGCACAGGACCACCCTGTTGCCCAGCATCACCTCCTGTAACCCTTAGAATTGTCCTCATTATGCTGCCTCCCTCCCCAGGCCAGCATTCCCATCAAGGTCCTCTTCCCACAGAGCTCAGTTCTCTCCTCCTGGGTCTCCGTACCAACACACCACTCCTCTGGATTTGCTGGGTCTCAGGCCTCTATCTGAAATGTGTTCTCTATTCCATCTTCCCAGTGAGGCTTGCTCTCTCTGTGTGTCCCTTCAACGCTGTGCCTAGCACTGGGCTGCTTCTCACTTGCCTCCCTGCTGCATCAGAGCTGGGCTGTTCTGCATCATCTGGCCCTGACAAGAGTCCCAGCTGTAACAGCCAAGGCTGCCGCATTCCTCTCCTTCCTTCTCAGCTGCAGGGTGAAAAAGAAATTGTAAGAATCCAGGCAGATCCCAGCTTAACCAAGGAGGTACATCTAATGGTGCAGTGCCCACTTTCTGCTGGTGGTTGCTTGAGGCCCTAATCCCCAGAGGCGGTGAGAAAAAGCTCTCAGAGTAGCCTCCCTCCTAGCTGGCAAGGTAGAGCTAATGCCTGAGCAGGGTAGTGTGAGAGGGAACCCACAGGAATGCTCACCAGAAACTCCCTCCCTCCCTCCTGCCTTCCAGCCAAGCAGCTAACACTGTACAGACTAACCCTTCCCAAGCAAAGTCACAACCCAGTGGTGGTGCAGAACAACCCCTAGCACAGTGGAGCTTGGATAGAAAAGTGCTGGAGGAATGTGGTTGATCTAAAGGGAAAAGCCCTAGAGTAAAGGCTGCCGAACGGTTTTAATAACCTCTGTTCATATAGACATTGCCCAGCAAAGCAGTTGCCATTGAGATCTGTGGGGGGATGTACGTAGAGCCGGTTCCTTGAAGGAGCGCTGGACAGTACTGAGACACGTCATCATCCCCAGGGACCTCCAGCTTCAACAATGGAACAAAGCGACCACGAGAGCCGTAACTGAATGGGAAGCCTGTGGTCTGCCCCATTTTGGCTATATCCCCTTGCCTTCTCCCTAGAAGCTGCTCCTTCCCGACCTCACTAGGTTGTGTTCTCCTTCTGCCACCCACCACTTGCTGTTTCCTAGGCAAAAGCATTCCCGTGGGCCTGCTGCCCCTTGCCGAGCTGTGTGTGCTGCCACTATCATGTGTGGTCTGACATCTGTGTTTCATTGCCTCGTGTGAAGTGTCATCTCCCTCTCATGCATGTGCTTTCTTCTTCTACCAGCTGAGCTTGGCAAGATGGAGGGAGTCTGCGGAGGGCAAGCAGCAGCCCTGGAGCGCGCTGGGCAGTGGTGCGTGACCTGTTCTGCCTGCTTCTCACAGCTGGATTTATCAGCCTTGATAAACGATGCATTAACAGGCGCCGTCCCAGCCCATATTAACAAAGCGGTCCTTTTCAAGCTCCCTGTTGGGCAACACGTGCACAGGAGTTGTGTCAGGAGTCCCACCCCTATCCACTATGAAAGAGGCAGCAGATTTAGCCTCCCAACCAATGCAAGAGAAGTAGGTGGCAGATAGGGCAGCTCCCTGTCTGCCCAGGTTGGATGGAGACATCCCCTGGTCCTCCTTGCAATACAGGAATGGGAGAAAACACCTACCCCATCCGATGTTAAATCCATTCCTTTTCCTGGGGCAAGTGGGGAGGAACCTGGAACCAGTGTTTTGTCACAAAGACCATCAGGGTTTATTAGTGAGGGTCAGGTCAAGTTGTGCCTTGCAACCAAAATGAAAAGTCTCAGGTTTGTGGAAGGGCAGCTGAACCAAGCAGATGGCTGAGTGTCTACCCGGGAAAGGTCCCTTTTGTGCTGGCACATAGGAGGACGTCTCCACCCTGGCACCTGTGGCTCTGTTGGGTGCAGATAGGGCTACCCCAGGGAGGTTGCGCACCTCTTCCTTTCCCTACTTGCAGCACTACGCGGTAGGTTTGCTGCGGCTGGCCCTTCTGCGGCAAGAGGCAGCAACTGCTGCCGGGAGAAGCCTGTGGCTGTAGCGTGTCACTTCTGCGAGCTTATTCATTCTGCAGAGGAGCTCCTCAGTGTTCGCCTGTGCTCCTGGGGATGAACTTGGCAACACTTGACCCCTTTGTGTGTTCAGAAGCTTAAGTCCCAGCACAGCATCCCTGTTCCTGGAAGAGAGGGACTGGCTGAGGAATCACAAGGATCCGCTTGTGATCATGAAAATTCGGAGAGACTCCCCCTCTCCAGTCGCCCAGCCACGCCGGCACCGCAGTGGAGCCCTTCTCCCTCCTAACGCTATATAGGGCACGCCGCTGCGGCTGCTGCCGGCACCATGTAGGACAGAAGGAGATTAAATCCAGGTCATGTGGAAAAGGTGATCTCGGCATCCTAAACGAGGATACCGAAGGGCCGGCCAGAGCGCTGGCATCGGCGGCGGCTCGGGAGAGGCGGGCTCCCCGCCTTGCCCCGCCACGGCCACCGCGGTTACGAGACCTCGAAGCCCTGGTGCAGCCCAGCCGGGCCGGGGAGGGGCCGTGGCTGGATGGAGCAGCCTGCGGCTGGGAGGGGCTCGTCAGGGCCGACCCCGCGGCCCCCTCAGCCGGTAACAGCCGTCTCGCGCAGCGGCCGCCCCGCGGCTCCCGGCGCAGGCGCAGAGACGGCGCGAGCCCTCTCTGAACCCCCGCCGCCGGGAGATGAGTGTCAGGCGCGCTCCCCGCAGCCGGCGCTGCTCCTCCACCGCGCACGCGCACGCGCGCGCTCCCTCCTCCTCCTTCCCCCGCCTTCGGGAGCATCTGGCGGTGACGCGGCACCGGGGGGGGAGCCCGGCATGCTAATGCGCCGCCTGACGCCTGCCCCTGCACGTGCCCCGGCGGGCGGGGGGCGCGTGCCCGCGCTGGCCGCGGAGGTGCGGGGGGGCGGGGCCGGCGAGCGGGGACTCGCCCTGCGAGCGGAGCGAGCCAATCAGCGGGGCGGAGGGGGCGGGGCGGGCCGCGAGGGCCCGGGCGGGCGAGGCCCCGGCGCTCATGAATATTGAAACAGACGCGAGGCGTCAGCCGGTCGCGCGTGCGCCTTCGGCCCTTCGCCCGCCGCCTGCTTCCCTGCTCGTCGTCTGCCGACGGG
>VYZX01016190.1:140250-184984 GCA_013401335.1 Brachypteracias leptosomus | reverse complement strand
CCCCCGCCGTCTTCCCGCCCCGTACGCGGAGGGCGGGACCCGCTGGGTCGCGGTGGGACCGGCTGCGGTGTGCGCGGGGGGAGCACCCGCGGGAGAGGTCTCCGTCCCCCTCCCATCGACCCGGCAGGCTACGCCAAGTGCCGGCAGTGCGGGATCCCGGCCCGCCGGGCTCGGCAGGAAGGGCTCGGCCTCACGGGGCGGCTGCCGGGCCTGCAGCCGGGCTGGCTCCTCGCCTCAGAGGCGCAGGGCAGCCGTGGCCGCCCCGAGAACCGGGTCTCCCGGCTACTCGCTGCGGCTGGGAAATTGAGCTGCCGCGGTCGTCCCTCGGTAGGTGTGGAGGTGCCCACGTCGGGCAGAATAAACCGCTTCAGGTGTGAGCGATGGGTACAAGCCAGGGTGTGACACGCTGGTTTTGTTCACCTGGCTGTCTGAAGCCTCCCCTACCTTTAGGCACAGAGCTGGGGGCAGCAACGAGAAGGTTTCGAGTTTTACTTGACCTTAACTGCTGAAAAGTTGTGTGGTGACACTCGTAAACAGCAAATCTCTTCACATTAGGTTTGGTGATAATCCATAAGGGTATGACTGGTCGCCTGCACGTGCGATCTCGTGTGGGCTGGAGCTCTCTCTCTCCCACTGATTATGCAGACAGCAGCTGTGTAAATAACAGTGCTGGGCTTGTAGTCTTCATTGCTGATGGCACACGTTTTTTTTTTTTTTTTTTTTTTCCCACCTGGCATTATTTTTGCCTGAGTATCAGTTTGAATTTGAGGAAGGCTCAGGTTTATCTGCACCACTGTAATGCCCAAAGTACAGGTGTATAATAAAATAAGCCCTTACATTTAGGAATTCTGTGGTTGAGAATCATTTTTGGAACATCAGACAATATCCAGGCTAGGCCAGAGTACAAGCAAGGTTGTTAAGATTGTTCCCAGCGAGGATCCATTTATTTTGTATGTAAAATTGTTGCACAATACTGTGTAAATGTATCCATCTTGTGATTCTGGCGAATTTTTTTTCTTCTTTATGTTAAATTAAATGTTAGCCTCTGATAAAGGTTTTAGTTATGTTGCTATGGTACAGGGTGCTGCAGTACGTAGAGTCTTCAATCTACAATATTATGGGGTTTCTTAAGATGTTTCTGTAGCCAGTTATTTTAAAAGATGATAGTGCCAGCATGAACAATTTAAGTTCATGTGTGGAAGCTATGATGGCAGCTGGCTGGGATATGGCGACTGCCTTGGGGGTGGGTTTCTTGTCCAGAATCATATGGATCTGGCCTATGGAGATGTAAAATTTTAAAAATAAGACAATTTTGAAGTAGTGCATTTTTCTAAAATTGGAAACATTTGATACTTTTCCTTTTACTAGATGATCCCATTCTAGCTTGGGAAGGTGTTCAGCTCGATTCTCTAAAGCTTGCTAGTGAGTCCATTGCATCTTGATTAGCCCAATCTGTTCATGCTGTGATGAAGTTCAGATTGTTCTCATTCTTAAAATTTTTCCACAGATTTTCTTAGTCCACCGTGTACTTGGCGCTTTGTGGAACTTGTTGCTTTATTTTGATCTCTGATGCTTTTCTTGTTTGCATATTTGCAAGATAAAAGGAAGAAGCTTTCTGTGTTAGGAAGCAGTTACTCCTAATTTTACGAAAGACTTGTCAGTAGAATTGTGACTCGACTGACTTCAGAGGATCTTGTTTATTTTCTATTCCTTTACAAGACAGTGTCACAGCCAAAATGTCAAATAATTTCTAATTTACTTAATACAATGGTGTGTTTTCATCAGGCTTTCCGAGAAAAGCCCCTGTGCCTTTTGCCTGGAGTGCTTGTTGACAGAAATACGATTTTCTTTCTTACTCTGCGAGGCACAGTATCAACTAGCAGCAGTGTCCATTTATAGTCTCCACAAGCTACCTGTGGGTTTTCCAACTGCTGTAGGTAATTTGACTACCCAGTAAGCAAGTGGGCTTTCTAATCCTCCTGAGCAGCAGAGGGGGACATCCAGTTCCAGCTGCATGCCATCATCTTGTGTGCCCTGCCACACACCAACTATTTCTGACTGGCCTTGCTCTAAGTTGTTGTCAGGTACATTGTAGGGATCAAATAAATAAAAATAATAATCTTTTTATAAAAAGCCCTGTGGGGTAAGGGAAGAGAATTAATATTCCGGAGCAGAAGTGTAGGTCTCTCCTATTAATAAAGAGGTGCCATGTACTTTCTGAAGGATGCCTTAATCACCAGTTGTGTGCTGCTGTAGCAGGAGGAATGTCTCAACAAACATCACAGTAATAGGCATCAGGAATACAGAACCCTATAACCTGTCTTGTCCCATTGTCACAAGTGGGACTAAAGATTTATGGAGCAATCAGCCTTAGTCTTGTATTGTTTTTAGTACAATTAGACAATATTTTTTGATGAACAAGGGAAACTTTGTCAAAGAAGTGTTCTGTTTGTGGCTGGAATAGCACTTGACAGCTGAGGCCAAAATACCTTCTGATCTGGGTTTGGTTCGTTTGTTGGGGTCGTTTGTTTTTTTTTTTTCTGAGGAAGAGCCAGGATGTGAAAATAAAGCTTTTTCCAGGCTGCTGCTTTTTGGCTAAACCAGCAGTATTTACAACAGTTCAAGAACTGGAACACTCTGCCTAAATTACTTAGCATAAACTAGTAACCTCTCTCTTAATAGCAGATGTACAGCCCAGTTAATAGGTCACCGTAGTAGAACGTGGGGGCTAAATCGGACATGAGCGATCAGCTGCAGAAGTACAGTCCAGATTTATCAGGGTGACCTTGAATCACTGCAAATGGAGCCTCTTAGGATACTGCAGCTCTGCTGTCAGGTAATACCTGTTTACACTATAAATATCTTCAGAGAATTAATGTTTCAGGTCCCTGTGCTGGGGCAGGCAGAAACTTCACCCTCAAAATGCAAGAAGTTAATTAGTGTTTCATTACATATTGTGCACCCAGCAGGATGTTGTGCTGCAGAAATAAAGATTAAATGACTTGAGAGAAAGCCAGTGAAAAATGTCAATGAAAATGATCATGCAATCATTTAATCTTTTTACTTATGTTTGAAATACATGGGCACCCAATATGCATGTTAACTTCTGCTATTTTGATTTGTTTCAGATATTGCTGTTAGAAGTGAGAGGGGAGAGAGAGAGAGAGAGACAGCATAGCTAAACAAAGACAGCACTGGGGACCCAGTGCTTGCCAGTTTTCAACTTGTAGCAAAAGGACAAAAAAATTCAGATGGTCTTCTCATGTGAAGAAAGGATCTAATCTGGTGTGAGCCAGGGACAACAGCAAGAGGAAGTTGGAGGGACCACAGTCTTTTCAGGTTACTGAAGTACAGGAGGATGATGGTGTACATCTAAAAGGCATTAAAAGATCTGAGAAGAGCCATGTATGCCAGTAGACTAGTGTTTTTGGCATCTACTTTCTGAAAAAATTTTTAAGCCTTATGTTTAATCTACTAATCACTTAACTCCTGTTAGGGGTGTTGTATTAGATGTTGCCAAACAAAAGCACTGCTGGCTTGCATTAAAACTGGAATAACTTATAATGATATACTTCTGTTGTTTTCAACATAAATAATGATTTTCTTTTCCTTTTAGCTGGCATTTTGACTTAACATTCACAAGTGTTTTTGTCATGTTGATTAAAAAAATAGTGATTTACAAAGAATTCATTATTGTCACTTGCATTTGTTTTGATGATGCCTTTCTTAAGATATCATGAGACCCCAAGTCTGGGTTTGGTTGTGCTGGGCACTCTGCAAACCTTGAGGAAATACCACAAATCCCTGATTCGGAAGTTGGCGATGCCAATTTGGTGGGGTGTGCTTCAGTAGTAAGTGAAATCATCCTCACATGTGAGGTAGAGTAGATGCTGTTTCTTTACTAGCTTCAAGGAGGAGCTGTTTAGAAACATTGAGGTTATTTTGGATCATGACTGTTAACCTGCACATTTGCTTTGCCTAAGCAAAGGGTAGGAAAGTTGCAAAATGCCCTGCAAAAAGAAGTTTATAGCAGGGCTAGGACTTGTGAGATGGCAGTTCAGAGGCAGCAGTGTGAAGTGGCAGGGGGAAAGGCCAAAAGCTGCAAGATTATGTTAACAAAGCTTAGGTCCAGGAGCCGCTGGTCTAAATTTAACATGTTCTTTTAGGTACTTGCTCTTAGTCCCAAGTTGGTGGCTGGTGAATACTTTCTCAGCTGTTTGGTTTAAAATCAGCATCTTCTTTTGCATAAAGTCATCAGAGTATGGTAGATTAAAATGATAATTTACTTTGTATGGCAGCACTGTTCCTTGAGCTATAAAAAGCTCTTTCAGTCTCACTTCCACACCAGCTAAGGCAACAGCGGAAGGAATGCCAGTTCTGGCAGAATAGGTTTTATATAAATAGGCTTTTCTGATTTGGAGCAGAGTTTCATGCCCACTCCCACTCCCAATAAAGAGAAAGACTCCTTTAGCATATTGTAGGCAGCCTGGAAAACCCTAATGCCAAAGATTTGTGCATTTTGTTGGGCTAAGCTATGTGAATACTGGAGATCCAAACTGGTCCAGTGTATGTCCTTGGAATCCTCTATCCACTGAACTGAATGTTTGTCAGCTTCCATGGTGAGACCCAGTTTGCAGTTGGTTAGGGTATGACTGGTGGCCACTCCTTTTGACAACAGTGCTGGCTTCTGCAGTGCCTCCTTCAGTGCTGGTTGAACTGCATGGCTATGTAGAGAACTGGATCAGGAAAATGACTTGGATTTTCTTCTTTTCTTNTGTGGAAAAGAAAAGTGTTGTTTTTTTTTTTTTTTTTTCCCCCCCCCCCCCCCCCCCTTTCATGCCAGCTTATTTTTATCTCTTAAATTATGTAATTATTCCATAACTTGAGTTTTCTGCTTGGATTGTGTCCCAGACAATTGTTAAAATTCAGTAGCTATGGGGAACATAGAAACAGCCTTTTTTTTTCTGTAATATGTGCAGTGTAGCACAGTAAATGGAGAAAATTTCATCAGTTTTTTGTGGCTTGGGGGGGGGGTGTAGGAGTATGCCTTATTAGACATCTCCCCAAAGAGTGAAAATTGTATGTAGGTACTCTGAGCTATCTATAGTGAACAGCATTTGGAGCTACTGCTTTGTGTGGACATGCTGAGTCATTTCAGAAAGAAATGCGTCTACAATACTGAACAATAGACCTCCAGGTCTCTGGTGTCCTGTGGAGCTTTTGACTGATTTTCAAATGTAATCTGAAAACCTATATTCCTTTCTTGTTTATGTCTAGATTATTGATCTGTACCTTCTTTCTTCATGCATAGAATAAAGTACTCTGCTTCCTCAGAGTTTTCTTAATGGTTTCCCATGTAATCTTCCTTATGGATACTCACTTTTGGTGTCTTCCAAGAGGAGTCTGTGAAAACCAGGCTGTTTTGCAGTGACTAGTTAACAATAACCTAGATGCGGTATTGTATCATGCTTTGGTAAGTTATCACTGCGAAGATGCTGGTCTTCAAGGCCACTCAAATGTCAGTGATCTGGCTGTCACAAGGAGTCAAAGCATTCCGTGCTGAGTTACATATGAATGTTGCCTTTCAACATCTGATTTTTGAGATCATGTCACGAGGCAGAAATACCACTTACTGAATTTCCTTTCATGGGGATTTTGTTAGACTCTTAAAGCTTGAGTCTCTCCTGTGTTTCAGCTTGTACAGTGACCTACTTGTATCTTTCAGATAAAGAGAAGGAGAAGATAAAGCTTGAGGAAGATGAGGCAGCAGCTGCCAGCACTATGGCAGTCTCGGCTTCCCTTATGCCACCCATTTGGGACAAAACTATTCCTTATGATGGCGAGTCTTTTCACCTGGAGTACATGGATCTGGATGAGTTCCTGCTGGAGAATGGAATTCCTTCCAGCCCTACTCACCTGGATTTGAACCAGAATCCACTCTTGCCTGTGGCTGAGCTGGAAGGAAAGGAGTCTGCCAGTGCTTCCACTGGTTCTCCTGCATCATCCTCTTCCACTGCAGTTTACCAGCAATCTGAAGCAGCCTCCAGCACAGGTAGATGGAATAATATGGGTCTCTGAGGGACTTTTGTTGTTCTCATGTTAAAAGGTGCCTCTTTAGATCAAAGAAGAGGCATGCTAACCTGTCAGTGCTAGCTGTGGCAGGTTAAGTAGCACAAACATGCTCAGAGTAGAGCCTTAGTCCATGTGTCAATTCATGAAGATGCTGCCTCTCTTCTTCCCCTCTGCTCCTCCTGGAAAAAATGAGTGAGTGTCTCTCAGTGTGCAGTCTGTTTTTCTTTTGAAATTAGAAGAGCTGAAACACCAACATAAAGCATTTGCTTTCTTGGTATTACTAATCTAGTGAGAAGCTGGACATGCTGAGAAAATAGTTTCTCAGGTTATTTTACAACAGATTTGATAGTTTGTGACAAGTCATTTGTGCTACCTTGGTGGCTTAGTCTGCTTGGGTAAACTTATGCTCACTTAACGTACTTCAAATAACAGTGAAGCAGTCTTCTCATGCTAGCCTGTGAGATGTGAGAACAGACACTTGGAAAAGGTGCGTTAATGATGCAGTTTGATGTTCTGTGGCACTTTGAAGTGGGAATGGAGGAACAAAGAAACAAAACTGTACTAGGAAACTTCTACTTTTCATTTGTAGTATGGAGATCTTCTCTATTAAAGAATTTAGCAGCTCAGATTGCTCTAGATTTGGATAGTCACTAGACTTTCACAGTACTATTTTATGAGCAGACTTTGCAGAAAGCATTTTGCTCAGGGTCTCTTGTGAATCTGCAAGAGAAAGGCAAAATGTGGAACTCCTTCATTAAGGCATTGGGTGTGGCTTTTTTCTAGGTGGTATATGGAAAGACTTATTAATTGTTCACTACAGATTGCACTGACAATTGCAATTCATGTATGAAATTTATGGACAGAGATCATATGAATCAGACAATCTGTTGGGACGTTTGTTTTCATGTGGTGAAGTAGAATACTGTTGCATCTGTAACAAACCCACCTTTATTTAGTCCTTTGTTTGGAAATGCGGTTATCTGACCTTTGAAGGACCCAGGGACTGGGGTCTTTGGGCAGGCTTGTTTCTGGAAGGCTTTCCATGGCACAAAACTCAGGCTGATACTTCATACTCGCTTCTTATGGCTGTGGAAGGCACCTTAAGTGTGCAAAACATGTAGTTTTTGCCGAGGAAGTATGAACTCTTGTCCCACATCTACCTACTCATGTCTGTTAGTCTGATATACGTTCCTGGAGTTTGTATGACAGACTGGACTGTGTAGCTTCTCTCTGTACCAGCGGTTGTACAGAGAAGTACCAAATAATATTAAATACTGCCCGCAGTAGGGCAATAAATAGAGGTAATCAAGTTGGCTTCTTAGCTAATTCTCTTCATCCTGCTGAATGTATTATAACTTTTCCTATTGTTGCCAGAGTCCCCACCACAAAATGAGAGAAATACTCCCAGCCCCATTGATCCTGACTGCGTAGAAGTTGAGGTGAATTTTAACCCTGACCCTGCTGATTTAGTGCTGTCCAGTGTGCCTGGTGGTGAGCTCTTCAATCCTCGCAAGCACAAGTTTACTGAAGAGGACCTGAAACCACAACCAATGATTAAAAAAGCCAAGAAGGTTTTTGTCCCAGATGAGCAAAAGGTAACAGATTTATTGCTGCAAACTCTCTAGGCCTTGATCAAAGTTTCTGACTCTGCCCAAACATTTTGACACATAAAGCCTAATGTGCTATACCTGCGTGATTGGGCAGAAGCACTGCCAAGAATAGAATTGGCAAGTCAACTGCTGTTCTTGTTGTTTTGCTGGTTTGGTATCATGAGATAATTACTGGGCAGGAGCAACTTATCATGCTGTACACAGAAACCAGAAGAGCTATCAAGTCACATTCTCATAAATTTTACTTTTGAAGGCCATTGTAATATATTTGCCCAGCATTATGCCTGATCTGGCTTTAAGGAGCCCAGACAACAGAACAGGTCATTTTTTGTGGAAGTTTATTCCTGAATTGAAACTAAGTAAAGGGAATGTTTCAGTTGGACAGCTTCCTAGTAGCCAAGTCTCTTATCTCCCTAGTTCTAACAGTGCAATTGGTTCATCCTAAAACAAGCCTCGTGTAAGGATGAAGTCTTACAATACTGTGTTGCCAGCATTTTGGTGTCTGAGCCCTGCAAACCAATAAAGGAGATTCTTCAATATAACAGTCAGTGTGAATGTCATTATGCAATAAGTAGATGTCTGTTTAACATAGTTGTCAGGTTGGTATCTTTTTTCTTTTTTTTTCCTATTTTTGCTACAGGATGAAAAATACTGGACAAGGCGAAAGAAGAACAATGTGGCAGCAAAGCGCTCCCGTGACGCACGCCGGTTAAAGGAGAACCAGATCACAATTCGGGCAGCCTTTCTGGAGAAGGAGAACACAGCCCTGAGGACGGAGGTTGCAGAGCTGCGCAAGGAAGTGGGACGATGCAAGAACATTGTTTCTAAATACGAGACCAGATACGGACCCTTGTAAGCACACCCCTTTTCCTTGTCAGGGTTCCTTGTTTTAGCCTCTTAGACTTCTCTGCCTTCTGTAGAGACTCCCAGAAATAAAGTTTGTGGAGGCTTTGCTATTTTGCATCTACACAATAAAACCAACTAAACCCCGTTTCTGTTGGCACAACTTGTTCAGGCCCTTTCCTGATCATTGTGTTGCCCAAAATCTTAGTGTCCATATTTACAACTTTCTTTTTAATGCTAATAGAGCATTTTCTGATGTCATACAATAGAAAAGATTCACCTGTCTGGAGGAGTAGATGCAGATCCCTCCTGACTGGATAGAGCTTTTGCTATCTAATCTCCAGTTTAAGTGGAGAAAGAGCATAGGAGACTCTCCTTGATTTTTTAATTTTTTTCTTTTTAAACTCCTGCTCTTTTCTCCCTCTCCACCCTGCCCACCCCTTGCAGTCAAATTGTAAAACATAATTTTAAGATAAACGTAGATGTTGCTGGGCAGCATCATGAAATTGTTTCCTCTCCCTTTCAGAGACAATAGAAAGTTCCTCTAATATAGAACTCTCTTCCTGTTGAAGAGGAATAGAGGAACCTTTAGGACAGGAAGACAGGAAAATATTCAATCTCTTGTAAAAACTGAGGTATCTTGAGGTTAATGCACAAGTGTTATGCAGACCAGAGTTAGTGCAGTGTTGATTAAAATACTGCTCAAACATCTTGATAGATTCTAATCCTGGATAACTTCCAGAAACCAAGGAGAGAGAACAGTAGGAGATCTCTCACTTTACAGACATGGACAAAATAATTTGCTGTGGGTTTTAGGCTGTATTTCTACCACTGTCCCTCCTTTTTTACCTTAGAGGGACTACTCTCTTGAACTGCTGATAAAGCAGCATGTTACACGTAACTGTAGCTGCAAGGGAGATTTAGAAAAAGAGGTCTGGCTCGTTCGGCTGAACCTTGAGTCCCATCTGTTAAGGAATTGCCAGTACCTCATGCTTTGGAAGAAAGTTGCTTTTTTAAGAAGCAAACAAGCCACTTTTACTTTACTGCACCTTACCTGTTGTACAAGAGCTTGAGAAAGAGTTTTGGTCCTTTGCCTCGTGACCACTCTACAGAACAAGCTACACCCACTCTAACCATGAACAGTTTACCTCACTATCTCCTGTGTAGCAACATATCTGGTCTCTCCATGCATGCTGGTTCTCTCTCCAGCATGTTTCCTGTTACAAAATTAGCACACAAGACCTGCCCTCTTGGAAGTAATCCATTCTCAGCACCAAGCGCTGCTTCGACAGTATGTGGTGTTAAAAGAAAAAATATGTTGTGTGTGATGTTGGGACCTTCTACATGACCTACAACTGCAAGAACCAGAAGCTTTAACAGAAGTATATGTCTAGAAGTCCTCTTAACAAGAGAAGCTATCTTAAGTTAGTGCCTGTGTCAGAACTCTTAGGCTATACTTCCTGGGCTAATATTTATATTAGGGAGTAAATGTGGGATAGAAGATGTTTAGGCTAGTTTCCAGTTCCCCTACTGAAATCTGAAAAGTATATTAAAAAGGCACTGGGGTTTCTTTTCTATACTAAAGACTTCTTGCCTAGCTTGTCTTTTAACCGTAATGTGGAAATTCGTATGAGTTTAGACCAATCGTGTGTTGACTTCTTAAGGAAGTGGAGAGGCAGGCTAATCCAGGACTTTTAAGTAAATGTGTGATTTGAACTATCTCCCCCTCTGTTATGCTCTTGATGCAGTGTTGGTCTAATTTCTTTCAAACATACTAAAAATTGTCAACCTTTCAGCAGGGGTTTTTCTTGCACAGGGTGGTGTGTGGTGGTGATGGTGGGAATTATGTTACAAATAAATTGTCACACTTAACGCTTTGCTTTGTTTAAAGTGACTTATCTGATTCCGAGTGATGCAACTGTAAAGACTTTAAAAAACAAAGAAAGTAAAAAGCACACATGAATCTCCAGTCTTCAGAGTGAGCAGTGAAATCTGTGAGGTGTCCCAACACAAACAACTGACGATGACCCTGCCTGCCTGCTTGCCTGCAAGTACCCCATCTGAACTACCCAGGGCTGGGCATGACGAAAAGTGCAAAGTCTCCTTAATTCTGTATATGGCTTTCTTATCTGTCTTTCTCACTGTAACTACGAACTACAGTAAGCTTACTTATTGGGGTTTTGCCAAGACACTCAAAAGTTCATGTCTCAAAGTCTGTTGACAGCCTGTGTGAATAGTGACTCTTTGTTTTCGCACTCGAGTGGAAGAAAATAGGGAGTTTAAAATGAAAGTGTCTGTATATATTAAGAACTGCTATATTTTAAGACTCTTTTCCCTGCAGTAGAATGAATTTTATTTAATACTGCAGCTCACTTCTGGTACAGTGTAGCATCTTGTGGAGTACTGTGCGTGCAGAACTAGAGACCAGGAAACCAGTAGTCTGTGATGTTTGAGACTTCCGGTGCAGCAAAGTACAGCAGATGTACTGAAACAATCCAGAAAGCACCACAGTGTGCCATACAAAGAGTAGTAATAAACCTCTATCAGATGACCCATGGAATTGTAAAATACTTCGGTTGCTTTCCTGCTGTAACCTGCCTTTTCCTTTGTTTCTTTATGAGGCTCCCTTTCTTTTATGGGTTCTTGCTGAAGCAAGATCTATTCTCCTGTTAATGATTTAGCAATCATGGAAACAGTGCTAGTCTGAGCTGCTGATCCCCATGTCTTTTGGCAGTCTGAAACTGCCAAGTAAGTATTAGATCCAGCAAAGCAGTGGCTATTAGCTGCCATATTGCAATTTTCTGTCTCTTGAGTACATGGTAACTGTGGTGGTGAAAGAGTACTTCGTTCATCTGTTTTATAAAACTGCAACAGATGATGATTTCCCAGAGTTACAACAGGCAGCTTAAGTATCAAGACCCTTGTGCTGGTGTGGGAGAGTAGATGAAAGCTTGGACAGACTGTGGGGATGTTTATTGTGTGTAGAAGATGGAGGAAGTAGGTGGAAGTTCCTTTGGAAGAGTTTCATCAGCATAACAAGAATCTACTCTTACATTAAGGAAGCTTAAGAGCTAACTTTGTGTGGGAAGAAAAAGAGTACTTGGTTTCTGGGAAAGTAGTACAGGGCCATGCTTGTTGCCAAAATGGAGCTTGTGAGACAGGAGTGTATTCATGCCTGGAGATTGATAAACAGAATACACCTCAAGAAAAATAATCTTGAAAGTTTTCAGAAGCACAAGTGCCAAAATTATGAAGCACAAGTAGTTACCAGAAAAGCTCTACACTATGATATTATTGACACTATCATGTTGAACAAGTGTCTTGACTGTGCATCTACCCAAGGGATTCCACCCCTAATTTCATAGCAGAAAAGCAAAGAGAAAAAGGTGCAAAGAAGCAGCTAATGCTGTAAACTTCATTTAAAAAAAAAAAATAAATCTTGAAACCCAGAATTCATAACCAATTTTTTGAAGGTGTGGCCTTTGTAAAGAGAATACACATTAAATGTAGTTATTGATCTCTTATTTTTAATGGACCATGTTCTGAAGTCAAGAAAGTGCTTTTAACTTTTTTGCTGGTTACAAGAATATATTTATGAGTGTATTATTATAATTTGGAATTCTAAAACTCTGAGATAATCTTGGGCTATTCTCTTCAAACAGATGAATAGTTTAGCTCCATGGTGCTGAAATGTCAGCATATATCTCTAGCGGTATCAAGTATTGCTGATTTGGGCTGATATTTTTGGTATGTATTGCTTTTTGTTGTTGTTTATTTTGGTGATAAAGGTTAAACTATGGATTTTTTAAAAAAACAAATGAAACAACCCTGACAACATGTAAATGTAGCAACTCTATTTGCATTTATAATTTCTAAATTTTCAGTTAGCTTTGAATGGCTGTCCTTGAAAGTCATGCTTTCTGGTTAAATCACAAAGCTGAAGGGTATTGTAACTGGGCAAGGAGTTGCTAGCTCTTCATTTAGGTCTTGCTGTCTTCTGCTTTAGGAATATCTTCTAGATACTTACAAATTGCATACAGGTTTTGGCTTTGCAATGTGTTGTGCTACTTTAACAGCAAAATATTCAGTCAGTGAGATTAATATGTGCAATTCTATTAGCTTTTTCTATTGTATTGAAATCTTATACAATGGAAACTAACAGTGAACGTTCATTAGATCTTTATTTCAAAGAAGACTGTTAGCAAACTCTTGTGCTTCCCTGTAGGACAGTGCAAATTTGCACATTCTGTGATTCATGTGTCTACGGGTTGCAAAACTGGAAAATCGCACTTTAGGGTGAGTGCAGCTTAACTTTTGTAGTTGGAGAATTTTTTTGTTGTTGTTAAGAAGCAACATCTTTAAAGATGGATGAGAAGGTAGTGACTATTTAAAGAAGTATAGGTATTGCCAGACAAGAAATATGTGCAATGCTGAATTCCTTTCTCAGTTTTTTGCAGTCTCAGGAAGTTAAGCTCACTGCTTCAGAGCTCTCTGCTCCGTTCAGAATGATTAACTATATAATCTTGTTTCTTTGACTAGGATGACAATCCTATTTGTAAGTGATAACTTGGGTACATTTTCATAGTGGTCATAAGACGACCAATATTTTTAGCTCATTTTGAACATTAAAGATGCTGAATTGACACTGTCATTCTGAAGTTCTCTAGCCTTGGAACATGCTCTGTAGAGGCCATAAGTGTACCTGATGCCAATGTACCCCATTCCAGCCATAAAGGGACCATCTCCAAGGGGAGAGAATAAAGGGAGTGCACCTTTCAGCATCACTGCAGGGACTGCTAGTAAAGGGAGCAGTTTTTGACAGAGCTGTGCAGTCATTAGGAAGTGGATTGATACCAAACAGCCATTTTACAGCTCTAACTTTGAAAATACATAAACTGTTGATCAGATCTTTGGGCAATGAGTGTTGTCTTATTCTACATAAGAAACAGACTATGAATAAATGATATGCAACATTTAATACAGTATTTCTTTCATACATGGGCTTTTAATCTACACGTAGTTATATCTCCTTATAATAATGCAGGTTTGTATTCAAAAATTCCCTAGAAGCTTAATCTTTCACCTGTTGCCAAGATCTGCTCCCACTGAAGCCAGTAACAAAGATCTCATTAACTCCCACAGGAGAAAGTCTTTCCTCTCACATGGTTATTGTAAAGTTTTACCAAGCACTGGAGTCATGGGTATCTTTGCTTTGTCACATTCTGTGCTGGGATTAGGTGGATGTATCTCAGACTGTAGGTGTAATGTTGGTAAACTAGTCCTATCACTTGGGACTTTATGCAGTTAGTGATAGTTTTGATATTCAGATAATCCAAAATGCTTTTTTTTCAATTTCCCTGCATGGACAGGGTGAAAAAGTAGTGTAATATAAACTTGTGCTGAGAGAAGAAATGGTTTCTTTTTTTAAAAGCAAAACAAAACAATTAAATGTGGTTTTTTGCAGTTCTTCTAGTAACAATTTTTGTCTTTTCTGACAATTCTCCATTTCCCTGCTGTGCTGTTTGAAAGACCAAGGTGTTCTAGCTGTAGCAACCACTTTCAGCATTATCTGCAGGACTGCTACTAATTGTACAAAATTCATTTTCAATTGGGAAGTGCAGTGGAAGGCCAGCAGCTTTGGGAATATCGTAATAAAACCACTTGTGTGGAAAAATTTGTGCAGACAGCAGAAATAATGGACTTTCACAGACAAGAATATTGCTGCTTCAGCCATGTCAGCCTCCTCAGTGTAGCAGGGCTTTGTTCCTTGTGAGCAGATGCCTGCCTTTTTACTGAGAGTGGAGATATCTTGGACCTTTGTAAAATCCAGACAGGATTTTGTTCACCCTTGCGGTTTGAGCTGCTTAGCCCAAGATGAGAAATGCAAATTTGTCTTCATGCATAAATCTTTTTTTTCTTTTTTTTTTTTTTTCAGCCTACATCTAACTCCATAGGCAGCAAAATCACTTGTTGATGCTAGTGTTTGGCCTTTGCAGCACTACCTGACGCCGACTGGCTTTCTGGATGTTCAGATAGTTACTCTGATCTGTGTATCTACCATTGTAACATGGTAAAGATACATAAACTCACAATGAAAGACTGGGAAAAAGTTCAAAAGAAGAGACTTAACTAAACTTTTGTGGAGATGCTAACATAGTGCTAATCAAACAATTGCAATGATTTAATTCTGGATAATGCAGATTTGTCATACAGGATGTAATTTGTTAGTTTGATAGCATGCTGTGTCCTAGTGAGTCACATTTGGAACACAAAATTCTTAAAGATCAAGGGGCTACAGGGGAAAAGGAATCCTTTGAGGAAGATACATGTATAGATAGACACAGATACTTGGCAAGGAAAGTAAAGAATGAAAGCAGGAAGAGTAGAGTAATACAAGGGTCTGACCTGAGCAAGATTGCTAAAATTGAAGCCTTACTGTTTACAATTTTAGGTCAATTTGGATCCCCTCATTTTAGCATCATATAGAAGATATGTACTTGCTTAGGTTTGGGGAAACTCCTTTTCTTGATCTCATTTCCACAGTCCAGAAGAAAGTGAAAAGAATCTACAGATAGAGAGGAGAGTTACTGCATAAAGGCACGAAGAAGTAGCTGTTTCTTTACTAAGTGCCCTGTTGCACTGGGACTTGATCTGCTGATGTGAACTGATAGTGCTGTGTCGTGAGGAAGTTACCGTGTGAGGCCCTGATATTTAAGGCCTCAATTCTGCTGTCATTTCTGCATGGGATGAGCCTGGTGTCT
Organism: Brachypteracias leptosomus; assembly: GCA_013401335.1. Lineage (NCBI taxonomy): Eukaryota > Metazoa > Chordata > Aves > Coraciiformes > Brachypteraciidae > Brachypteracias > Brachypteracias leptosomus. The sequence continues at coordinate 169,698 of VYZX01016190.1, read as the reverse complement.
GTAGAGAACCACGTGGACTTCACCAGCTCTGTTCTTGAATGTGAAGCTCTGCCCAGGTAGTCAGCTGCAGAATTGTGTCCTTAACACATGATCTGTTGTAGTTACAAGGCTGTTGATATTAAGTGTAATTTGGGTGCCTGTTACATAGCCAAAACCCTTGTTACTTCATTTTCCCAACTAAGGCATGAGCAGAAGCCCTTTGCTGTACAACATCTGTAATAATAAAAAATAATGTACTTCACATACATCTAGTAAATTAAGGCATGTGATTTTGGTCTGTGGGTCTCAACAAACTTTGCTCGTGTACCTGCCTGAATGTTTTCTTAGATCTGCAGCGATATCTCAGTGAGAAGGTGTGGTGGGGTTTGCTTTCCTGAGGGGGCACAGTAGCAGCTCTCATCTGTCACGCTGCGGGTGAGCGCTTGCTACTGGCCAGGACCATAGATGGATGCATTCTCTGCACTTTTATGTGAAGTTGTCTGAAATATGGTGATTAACATGATTATTGGAATACTGTATTTTGTATAACTAAGAACATGTAAATACACTTTTAAACTAATCTGTTCTATGAAGTAATAAATAAGTGCTTCCATTGTAATATCTGAATATTGTTAATGCTTCATGTAGCTTGATTTGGGATAATTTTTTTCCTAGAGAACTACAGAAATCAAAACTAAGATTGATGTTGTGGAATTCTAGTCTAGTTGTGATGCTTTCTATCAACAAAAAATGTTTTTAAAATAATAATGAGCTAATTAAGCAGAGAAACTGAGAATTTGAGGGAATTGATTCTCTTCCAGTCTTTCTTTAACAGTAGTCACCAATTGCATTTATAATTGTACTCTTCCCATCCCATTAGTTAGACAGTTGATTTATTGTTTTGTGAGTAGCATTTGGAAAGTGGCAATATTAAATTATTCGTAAAGTTAGTGATTGAGGAAACCTAAAGTGTTGGGTTTGGGGGTTTTTTTAACTATTCTCTCTTTTGGCTCAAACAGATCTGTCTCCACCCTTCAGCCAGACTGCAGCAAGTTGCAGTGAAACAGTGAGTGACTGTTACTGAAGCTCCTTTATAAGCTAGATAGTCTACATCTTTATCAGTTCTATTATGTACATAGATGACACAGGTATCCTGTTGTGGTGTGGAGAAAGAGAAGGTGATTAACGACTTGAGGTTTTCCTGAGTACGTGTTCACTGGATGCCGCACAGCTGGAACTTTCATCAGCTTTCATGACTTTCGTGTCTTGTGTCAAAAGAAAAATAAAACAGTGGAATGAGAATCATGAGCAATCTGCTAGGAAATATGAACACTTGGGTTTTGAGGAGGAGGTGAGATTGATCCGTCAGCCTTCATCTAAAGAGATTAGCCTGTGATGACACTTTCTCCAGCCATAACATAACTTCTTTGTCTTTAACACTGTACTGGAGCAGTCTCCTCTCTGGTAACAGCTGTGTCTGCAGTGTTCCATAAAAGACAAAGCCACATCATCTTTTGTAGTGGGCAGAGATGGTGGCTTCTCTTTCTTTTTTTTGTTTTGTTTTCTTTTTCTCCCCTTCCTCTTTTCCTCCCCTCTCGTGTCTTTAGGCTGTAAAATAGCTATGAAACAGCTAAGCATATGTGCAAGTTCTTCAGAAAACTCTGTTCCTGCAAAGCTTTTTCAGAGACATACAGTTCTTAACAGTTTTGAGGGAACTCCTATCTGCTATATTTGGCATGAAATTCTGTTGCCTCTTGGGTAAAAGGGGTTTTTTTTGGCTTCAGATGTGACACTGATCTGTCCCATTCATTCAGTGGGATAGATGATAAATCTTCACAGTATTTATATAAGATATAAATCTGATCTTAGTTTTACTGCGTGTTAAGTTGTTCAGTCTCTTGGATGTCTATTCCTTGAGGTTGTCTATATAATCCCTGTAAATGTAGCTGCTTTTTGAAGCAGTCCATTAAGTGCATTTGAGATCATCCTAACTGAGAGGTTCTATAGGAATGAAAGAGATAATAAAGATTATAAAGTGGCTGGGTAAAACTGTATTGCCATACATGGTTTTAATGAATTTATATAATTTTTTTTCCCAAACTGCTTATTTTGTACATAAAACTACACACTCCTGGCAGCTGATGGGTGAAAATAAAGGTGCTTAAATAGCAATCTAACAAGGAAAGGGCATTTCACTGTTGCAGAGCTGGTATTATTTTATATTTCCATTTATTACACTTTTTTAAATGTATAAACCACAGATTTGAATTCTCAAAGTCTTCAGCTTGGATTTTGTGAGTAGTTTAAATCCTCTCATCTCTGCTCATAACTGGTTTTTAAGAAAAAGAAAAGCTTTTGTTTAAAATGTAAAATTTTGACTGTATTGAATTCTGTTAGTACCCTACCTTTTTAAGAAATAAAATGTATATTCCACTATGCTGAGATCCAGTAATTTTGTTCTCTAGATGGCATACTGCGTGCTGTATGCCTCAACTGCCAGCATTACACCTGCAATTTGCACTGAATTCGGTAGATGCTAAAGCAGCTGATCACCTTTTAGGATTAGGTTCTTGCTGTGCATTCCCCATGTGTTAACTGTTAGGTGTGCTGGTAACAGATATACAACCCCCACTTCTGTTTTCTGGATTAATTGATTTTAAAAACTCTGCCAGGTTTTGTATTTGCCCTGTGGTGATTCTAAGTTGAGCTCTTTCAGGTAGGGACTACTACTAGAGAACTAGTAGTTGGCCAAAGACACTTGAACTTTGCTTTTTCTGTTACTTTGGGGGCAGTAACCACAAAATAATCAGAATTTCATTTTCTTTCTTTCATGGGAAAAAATAAGAGTCTAGAGTAAATAGTTTTGACCACAAGGACAATTTTCTCCATACCTTTCCATTTTTTTTACCTAAACATTGATTGTTTGATTTGGGATTTGGTTTTGGTTTTGTTAAGGGGTGGTAGGTGAAGATCAGCCTGGTAAGAAATGTATATCTTCTATATATTCACTACTTCTGACCGGAAAGCACAGTTTTCAGAAAAGACTCTGCTCACTTTCTTTGGCCTCTTAACAGTCCATGGTATTTCTACCTGAGACACATGCTCTCAAGGAAAATGCATCACTGGTGTTTTAGTTCATCTGGACTATTTCAGCATCTCTGGAAACTACAGTAAGGCTGAGTTTGTTGGTTCTTTGCTTTTGTAAAAGATACCTTGTATCACTAGTGATGGGGGGTGGTAAGAAGGAAATAAAATTCTAAACAGGAGGAAGGGAGTGAGATAGGATTTCTGATCCAACTCTGCAGGTAGGGCTTTCATCTACACACTCAATGACCGTTTCCTGACATTTGAGGAAAAGGTATCTAGTCCAGGCATTAGAAGGTCTGTGAAGACTGGGTTGGCATCTCATGTGGTTGTTCATCAGTCTAATTTTGAAATGTATATATGAAAATGTCTGTCTGCAACCTACCATTGCAGATTAGAAAATAAATTCGTATGGTATTGCAGAAGGAAGAAAATGTGTCAATTAGTTGTTTTTCTCTGGTTGTCTTCCAGAGCCATGGCATTTTGTGCATAAAAGCTAAATCCTGACCTATTTAGAGGGAGGGGTCTGACCTGTCTCCCATGTACTGAAGGTCAAGGACTCCATATGGCCAAAACAAGGAATTGCAGTAGAAAATGAGTGGATGCAAGGGTGTTGTTGAATATATCCTTCTGGTGTTACGTGGCCTTAACATAGAATCAGTGGAGTATATTTGGTATCTTTTCCCTGTTGTGATGGCAGCTGGCAGCAGCACGGATGTTTATTGTGCAGTGCCGCCTTTTCTGGGAGCTTTTATGTTCCCTTGGGTGGGTGAGTGGGGAGCGAGTTTATTAATGTGCTAACTCTGCACATTATATTACTAGCTCCCTTCAGGAAATTTTGCAGCCATTAGTAATCTGAAAGATGGCAATGGAAAAAATGGCAGCTTCTTACTCAATGTCCTTCCTGTTGTGTGTTAGGGGAGGGATTTGCTGACCTCAGGACTTCAAATGTATCTGTACTTGTTTTTTCTCCTGGCTACACCAGATCTGCAAAAGAGCAGAGAAAGGCTCTGTCTCCTGTTTGTAGTGCTCTGTTGCATTCCAGCAACTGGAATGCCTTGGTTGAGAAATGTGCAAGAGCTGTGTCCACCGAGCTCTTCAGGGTTTTTGCTTGCTGTTCATTGTGGTTTTTGACTAGATGTGGCCATTGAGAAACATTTTACCTGTCTTTCAAGTGACTTAATTCTCTTACAGCTGGGAAGAGGGTTGGGCTTTGAGAGGCTAAATCTGTGGGGTGACCGGGTTGCAAAAGTGGTTTCAGCTTCCACCTGCCCCTGAATTCCCTTCCAGGCACCTCATGGCATCGTAGCCCTGTGTGACTGTTCAAGCAAGAAGGAATAGAGGCGACTGAAGAGCAGGGTAACACCTTCTCTGCTGATGTGCAACGCTGGGAGGCAGTCTCCTGTGGTGCCTGGGGAAGTAGCAGGACCTGCAACAGGGTGGGATTCCCAGCTCATGAATGTGGGTGAAGCATTGCTGGAGGCCTTACACAAAGCAGACCCACCAGCCAGCATAGTCTCTGCCTGCACTATGATGCTGAAGGCCCTCCTGCCCTGGAAGTGGGGGACACAGAGGGGCTAGAGATACCATTGTGTAGAGGCCTTGGAGCAAGAGGCTGTCTTCTGCCCTGCCCCAGTTGTCCAGCCTGTGATGCTGGGAAGTGGGAAGGGAGGTCACTGTTGCAGCTGAGACCTGAGCAGGCTTCTGAGGGGTGAGAGAGCAGTGGAAGGAAATTGGGATCAAACTGACCCTGAGGAAGTCAAGCCAGAAGTTGGTGGTTTAGGTATGACAGACTTGTGAGTAGGTGGAGTGTCCCTGGGAAATAGTTGCAAAAGGATAATATGGGACCAGCTTTCCTCCCCTCTGGAAATGGGAGAATGCAGAAGAGGCTGGCTTGGGAGGTAGCTAGGTGGAGTGGAGTGGAAAGGTGCTGGCAGAATTCCAGATGTGGCAAGAGGTGAGTTCATGTACCTTATCCCTCTTGTGCTTGATTACAAGTTTATGGTCAAACTGAGTCTTGAATGCTTTAATCTCCATGCTTCCAGCTTAGAGAGCAGGCTCAGCACCCCACCCCTGGTTGAACCCTGGAGCAGTAAGCCTTTGAGACAGATCCATGTCCATGTTCCATGGTGGCAGTGCGATAGCAACAGGCCACTCACCTGCACTGTCCTGCTCCAGACTTGGTGCTGTGGGTGCACCCTGTGCTACAGTGCTCCCCAACTCACTGGTGCTTGAGAAGGTTGTCTGTGGCTCCCGCACAGCAGCTGCTTCAGCCAATGAAGTTATTTTATCCTTCTGGTTGCTTATTTGCCTCCTAAGTACATAATTTGAGGAGACACAGCCTCCTTACACTCTCCTGAATTCATGTACTGCCTCAATTTGGCAAGCAAGTTCCTGTGTCCTGCTCCTGCTCAGGACATTGCTGCAGCCCAGGAAAAGGTTCCATTTCCAAATCCTTATCCTGAAGGTAAGGCTTGCTTTACTACGCTCCAAGACTGCAGGCCTACTGCAGGAGGATTTGAGGATTTGCTGCATGTCCCTTCTTACGAATATGCTTGGGTGCTGCCCATACAGCACAAGCCCCATCAGAATCCATGACATCAGGGACATCATAGAGCTGAGGACACATGACTTACAAATAGCTTCACCACAAGGAGATCTCACCACTCCTTGCACAACCAAGGCCTGATGACTCGAAAGGGCTCCTCAGATTGCATGAGTACTGTGTTGTTGTGGTGTGGCACCAGCTGGTGGGGAGGGCAGTCTCCATCAGAGCCTGGGTCGAGCCCCTGACGCTGTTGCCTGGGAGAATCATAGAATCATACAATTGTCAGGGTTGGAAGGGACCTTAAAGATCATCTAGTTCCAACCCCCCTGCCATGGGCATCTAACCCACTAGATCAGGTTACTCAGAGCCCCATCGGGCCTGGCCTTCAAAATTTCCAGGCATGGGGCTTCCACCACCTCTCTGGGCAACCTGTTCCAGTGTCTCTCCACCCTCAGGGTAAAGAACTTCTTCCTAACGTCTAATCTGAATCTACCCCCTAGTCCTACCACTACCTGACATCCTAAAAAGTCCCTTGCCAGCTTTCTTATAGACCCCCTTAATATACTGGAAGGCCACAATAAGGTCCCCTCGGAGCCTTCTCTACTCCAGACTGAACAACCCCAACTCTCTCAGTCTTTCCTCATAGGAGAGGTGCTCCAGCCCTCTGATCATCCTCCTGGCTCTCCTTTGGACACATTCCAGCATGTCCATATCTTTCTTGTAATAGGGGCTCCAGAACTGGACGCAGTACTCCAGGTGGGGTCTCACAAGAGCGGAGTAGAGGGGGAGAATCACCTCCCTCAACCTGCTGGCCACACTTCTCTTGATGCAGCCCAGGATGCAATTGGCTTTCTGGGCTGCAAGTGTCCACTGATGACTCCTGTTGAGCTTCTCGTCCACCAGTACCCACAAGGAGAAGGCTCCATACAGCGCAACAGGGTGGCCGAGGTACCAGCCTGTGGCCTCAGGCTGGGGCAGTGCCACAGCCCGGACCCCTCCGAGCCGGGGGAGCAGAGGTGGGGTCGGGGTCCTGCCTGAGCAGCTCTGCTGGGGGGCTTGGCCGTTTGCAGCACCAACATTTTTGAAGGAAAACCTGCTCTGTGTTTATGCTGCCTTTGAGTCTTGGATAACGAAGACCACCCTGGGCACGGCGAAAAGCAGTGGCTGCAGGAGCTGGGGCCCATCGCTCCCGGCCGTGTAGACCCGGTGGGACTCCAGCCCACTCGGCGGCCACCCGGGAGCCGGTGCCACCGTTCCCTCTCCGCCGCCGCCCCCGCTCCACCGCTCCAAATGGCAGCTGGGCCGCGCCCCGCCAGCGAGCGCCGCCAGGTGGCGCTGCGGCAGCGCGCGCCGCCCCTCCCCGCCCACTCGGCCTCCGCCGCCGCCTGGCGGCCGGAGCCCGGCAGCAGTCCTGGCTGAACCCCCGCTGCGGCCTGAGCGACCCCGTGCCCGCCTGCGGCCCGACAGCAAAGCGGGCTGCGGGGGCGGGAGGAATCGGGGGCCAGATGAGGGGCCAGGAGCGAGGCAGGGATCAGGGCGCGCCGAGGGGACTGAGTGGGAGATGGGAGTCCACTCTAAGAGATCTGGGGCTGGAGGAGGCAGCCTCAGCCCTGCTGCCGAGGGGCTGCTGTCCCGGAGCGCTCCCTGCAGCCTCCTGAGCTGACCCTGCCGCAGCACTGAGTAAGACTCCCCCTGAGGACGGCGCTGTCCAGCTGCCTCTGGCACTGAGGAGGACTCGGAGCAGACGAAAATAGCTGGTCACAAGGCTGAAGATCTTGTCGTGGTAATGTGGGCTCCATGCCACATGGCAACGTAGGCCTGGGACTTTTGACTCCTGTCCTTCTGACCTGCACCTGCACGCACCATAATGCAGTGCCTGAGGACGGACACACAGGGACACGATCCAGAGAACACCCTGACCACCTCAGCCTGAAAGGACCCCTTCACTTCCCACAGTGAAGCTCCATAGAAGCCTAAAGATAGAAACACAGCAGAGAGAGCAAGTGGGAGAGAGCAAAGGTGTCTCCAGTGTGCCCGAGCTCCTGCAATGGGGAGAACACAGCCAGGGAGTCCCAGAAGGGCACTGCTTCCTGCAGGGAATAACAGCTCAAGCTCCCCAGGGTACCCCAGCACACCAAGCCTGAGGGAAAGGCCCTCGAGCTGGCTTTGTCTTGAGGCTGTGAGCAAGGCAAACCAGTGCACCCAAAGCATGACTAAGAGCAGCAGGAGGTGCCCTGTTCCTCCTCCCTGCCTCACCCCAACCTTGTGGCTAGCCCTGGCCAGGGAGGTTACAAAGATGAAAGAAACTTCCTAAAAACCCAGAAGGAAAAGAGGTGACCTCTTCATTGCCTCTTCGAAGATTCAGGAGGACCCTGGAGCAGGAGATAAATAACGTGTAATCTGAAGAGGATACAACACACTGAGGTTTCAGCTCTGTATCCATCCCTCTGGGGACCAGCATGGAGACACGATTGCAAGCTTTATTTCAGATGTGTATATGGCTCATTCTGGGCTCCCTCCTCTCCTGCCATCCAGTGACTATCAGCTGGCTGGATCTCTTACCAAATTAGGCTTCTTCTGCCCACCTTCCAGCCTGACAGGCTCTCGCAGAAGTTTATACCATGGCTGGATAGGAACTTCTTTCTAATTTTAAGTCTAAATATATTTGTGATCCAGATGAGCTTCTAGGAGTACAAGTTAGACTTTTGCCCTAGCATGTATTTATGATGCACAGATCCTGTCCCCCCCTGAGCCTCTCCTGTTTAAGACTAAGCAAGCTGCACACTCACAATGACCACTCACCAGCCTGCTCTGTACCTGCTGTAGGTCAGCTCCATCCTTCCTGAGGAGGGATGTCTAAGGCAGCATCTGCGACGCCTGGTGAAATGGCACCTCATACTTGTTCTCTCCAGACATCTTTGATGGACATATCCTTAAACTGAGTGTCTTTATTCAGAGCCAAACTGGCAGCACACAGGCAGCGACTACTCACTGCCTGTCTTTTTCCATCACTGCAGCTTGAGGGGTGTCTGTCTTACAGCATTCTGGGGCAAAATGCTGCCGGTTTTGACAACTCTCCTTTCCCTGTGACTGACACTGCCTCTCTGTTAGCCAGCTCCTCACCCTGCTGGTCCCCATGTCGACAGCATTCCATGGGAGATGAGATGTTACACAGTCTCCTGCTTGGGACTGTCTCTTGCTCTTGGTCTGAGGGACAGAGTGGTGCTGGGGTGTCACATTTCCACAGAAGAAGGTAATTTTTTTTCCCCCTTGAGATCACTTCCGCTCTGCTCTGAGGAATTGCGATAATCCTGCAGCTCAAGGAGGAGGGGATGACCTTTCTAAAGTTACAGGGAGAGGCTGGGGGGAGGAAAAGGGGCACTGCAGGTTCTGCTGGCAAGTAAGGCCATGAGAGGTGAAGGAGAGGATGTCAGGGGAATGCTGATGGGCAAGGAGGGCTGGGAGAGGACGTGTCCTCCAGATACCACCAGCCCTGTGCTGAGGCACTGTGTGTCCCTCTGTGGCAGTACAAAGCATTGTTCAGGACCAGTTCAGCACAGCCCAGCAGAAGTCCCCCATGGACTGGACATCTGCAGAGCCTGGCTGTGACTGCAGGGAAGAGATGGAGAAGGAGGGAGGAGGGAGATTTAAAAATAGTCCCCATCTCATTTTTGCAGCTGTCATTCACAGTGCGTAAGCGAGCCCGAGGCCTCCCAGCTCCATACACACCAAGCCTTACATAATGGCATTGCTTCAGGCTGGGAACAGGCAGGGATGTGACATTTATGCTGCTCTGCCAAAGCCGATGAGCAGCTCCCGGGAGCCTGGGTTCTGGAAACAGCCTCTGGGATGGAGAAAGTGGCTTGCAGGGCTGGCAGGGGCAACCCAGCCACGGTGCTGGGCTCGGGAGGAGGCAAGGGAGAGTGGGGTGCAGGCCCGAGGCAAAGGCTGGCCCCTCCGTGTGGGCTGCTGGCAGAATGCGGGCAGGAGCTGCTGGGCTGCTGCAGTGCTGCTGGGCTGTGGAATGGGGTCGGGGCCGTGGGGAGGGCTGGGGGAAATGCCACAGGAGGTCCTGAGGGGTGAGTGTTTGCCAGAGGGGAGGATGTGACCTCAGGCAGTGGACGAGGTGCAGAGTTGGCACTGGGAAGTGAAGGGGGAAAGGGGTTGCAAAGCAGCTTGCCAGGAGGATTAGAAACTGGGAAGGGGAGAGCAGGAGGCATGGGAGGACAGGTCTGGAAAAGGAAGGAGAGGGACAGGCGGTGCAGGAAGGGACAGTGCTGAGGAGAGTGGGTATGAGGAGGGGGCTGAGTGGATGGGGGAGAGTTTTGAGAAGGAGGCAGGGTGAGAAGGGCAGTGCTGAGACCGGCCAGGGCTGGGAAATGGAGGATGATTCAAGCATTTGAGGGAAAGGTGAAGGTTCATCAGAGCCATCAGGACTGCCTATCCTTGTCTGCCTCCTCGGTGCTACAGGCCAAACGCTGCAAAGGGCAAAAGAGCTCCACGTCCCCACCATGTCAGCCACGCTCCGCTTGGGTGCTGCTCCCGCATGCCTTTTCCCTACCCCCCCAGCTCCAAAAACTGCTGATCCAGGGAAATTCCAGAGGCAAGGGGTTGTACATGTGGCAGTTAGGTCAGGAGGACAGAGCTGGGCAGTGGTGGGGAGCCCGTCACTCTACACCTGCGAGCCTCAGCCTCCTAGCCTATCTCATCTAGAAACACTGCCACCCCTCTCACCTTCTGGTCAGGAACTGAACCATATGTCTGCTCACTGTAGGATCCTCTCTTCTTCCAAAGCTCACCGGCTTTTGTGCTTTATATGCCAGCAGCCAGACTGCCTTGGGTAAGGCATGAGTCATTGTGCTGTGGTTATTTAAAGTGTGTCTTCTGAGCGCTGGCCACGTGCCTGTGCTGCGCAGGCTGAGAAGGAAAGCGCAGTCTGACCCCAGCGTTTACGCGCAAAGGGCTGGCTGCTGAAAGAAAGGCTGAGACCTGGGCAGCCTCTCCTGGAGCAAAGGGAAACCTTGGCATTTCTCAGCAGCACAGAGAACAGTGCAGCTCATGCCAGCCTCAAACAATGCTGAGATATTTCCATAACCACAAACCAACCAAGCCTCACCATGTCATCACCCGGGGCCTCAGCAAGCCTGGGGCTGGTTTGGCAGCCATGCAGCCACCTGCTGCACCTGGAGCTGCCGGGATGGTGTTGCGGTGATGCTTGGGTTCTGGTGCTGGGGCAGGAGCTGGAGTCCAACCCTGAAACTTCAGGCAGCTATGGACTTCTAACAACTGTTGAGGAAATGGGTGTCTTAGCCAGTAAATATTTATGGCATATTCTAACTACTCCCTGCTGTTTCCCATTAGGACTGACATCCCAGAGCAATGAGTAAGTTCCAATGTATGTCCTCCCTGGCTCTGCATCACTCAGCTGGACTCGCTGCGAGGCTGCTGGCCTATGAATGAGTCCAGGCTCAGAGAAGCTCATTCTCCCCCTGCATCCCACTGGCACCAGCTGAAGTCCCAGGCACACACGGTTCTTAGGCTGGGCCTTGCCGCAGCCACCCTGTCCTGCCCCATGAAGGAGAGGTAGTAACAGCTGCCAGTCCTTCTCCTCGTGCCCTGGCAGGAGGTTTGTCAGGTTGCTGCTGGCCGAGATGAGGTGAGACCAAGCATTTCGAGCGTACGGAAAAGGCAGCGTCACTGGTGAGGGTGACGTCTGTATTGACAGTCAGCGGCGAGGGGCTGAAAATGCAGTTTGGGGGGGGGAACCACGCACAGGCCAGCTAGACAAGAGATCTCAGCTGCATTTCCTCACAAAAGTGATTTTTTCTCTGGCCCAGGGCAGGGGAAGCACCTACTGTCTTTCCATCTGGAGCAGCAAAAGCGCGGGGCTGCTCTCACTGGTTGCAGGGCACTGAGCTGCCAGGATGTGTCCACAGCTTTCCCTTCCTTTGGACCAGCCCCCCCAGGACCAAAACAGCCCTTCCCCAGAGCCTGGCTACTCCTGCTGCCCCTTGTGCATTAACCTTTCAGGGACCATCTTTTCGCGGGGGTGTCATGCCTCCTTGAGCCTCACAGGATAGCTTTTCATGCCTGGAACATACGTCATTTAGCTTCAAAGCATCACAAAAGGTAACAGGGAAGGTATTTGTGCTAATTGCTCATTAAGCATTTCCAGAAAAAGGAAGGCTCTTCTTTTCCGTGACAGCAACAGCAGGGGAGAAATGAGCCAGGTATGGGAGCTGTTGTCCTCTCCACACCCAGCTCCTTCCTGCCTCCCTTTCCTGGCCCGTTGGAAGGGCTGCTGTCTCTCTTCTATCTCTCCCTTCGTGTTACTCTTTGATTTCCCCTCCTTCCATCTTTTTTGCTTTCTACGCTTAATTTTTCTCTTGGATAGACTTTGATCTTTGCGTTTCTTTTGCTCTGCCCTCTTCCTTGTCCTTTTCCCTCTTCCTTCACTGCCTCATCTCTTTCCCTCATTGTTCACCAATCAGCAGTGGCCACTAGCCAAAGCAGTGCTGGAGCTGTCAATAAAAGAGCCATTCAACTCCTACAAACTGTATTACAGTCCCAAACGCCATTTCTACCCGAGACTGTGGGCTTCAAGCCATCTGCAGCTTAAGCCTCTCTCAGCTAAGCCCTCCTCCTACGCAGCTCCACTACACTAGACCTCTGGTACTTGTTGCTACAGCTGTAAAAGTAGGGACTGACACAGCAGGGGAGGGATTGGAGCTGCTAAAACACGTGCTTCATGCACCAGATCTCCCATTAATCTACATCATGCCCGTAGAGGCTGATGTTTATCACCTGTCTTCTCTCTGCTTCCTGAAGCCCACGCACCACAGGCCCCTGCACACTGTGGGACCATCACTGCAGTGATGGGACACACTCAGGGACTATGTAGAGTCCACTCTGAGCCTGGCCTGGTCCCCAGCTAACAAGCACCAAGCTGTTCTCTTGGGTCTCTCCCTTCACTATGAAGTTGTTTCTTCACCATCTTCTTCATTAGAGAATCTGGAGAGAGCTCAGGACAGAGAGCAACAGCTGCAAAATTATAGAGGGCATGGAGAAGTACTTATGTGAGGAATAGTAGAGCTTTGGGATTCTGCTTCCCATTGATGATAGTGTTACCCTGACCTTGAGCAAGGCCATGCTGAGTTACGAGGCTGTTTGCAGGCTGAGGTGTCTTGGACTTGCTTGGTATTAGGCCAGAAAAAAATTATGGTTGCTGGAAATGGCACCAACCACTTGAGAGCCAGGGCCATGCTCTGTGGACGTCTCTGAACCGATGCCCGGGCTGGGTGGTGGGCAGCTTGGAGCTGCTTTCAGGTGGAATGATAACCTGGTACCTTGACAATGATGTCTGGTGAATTAAGTCCTGTGGTATTTTTGTAATAGCAGAGCTGTGAATTGCAGCTTCCCAGCTAAATTGCACTTGAGTAATGCTCTCATGACTTGACTATCTCCCCAACATTTTAATTAGTCATTTCTGTCTTCCCTACTGTGACATGGTATTAGTACAAAATTATTATTAGTACAAAATGGCTGCCCTGACACCCATTGTCACATAGCTCTTTTCAAGATGGGGCTGTATTTCAGCAGCAATGAGTAGTCTTGGAGGTGGTTTTGGAACAATTGGAGGAAAAAGCATCAACGTAGTGGACATGGACCTGAGAGCAGACCTTTTGTCCCCTTTTCTTCACAGCCCATTTAGGGGCTGACACCCAAGGGCCACAATGCTCCCACTGAAGTAAACTCTGACATTGAGCACAACAGAAGCAGAATGTGGCCCTTGGGAAGGACAGCAATGACAAGAGCTTGAGACAGAAAAGATTCAGAGTTTCCATGTATCCTGACTCCTCTGTGCGTGAGCAAGCAGAGCTGCATCTATACTCCTGCTTTACGCAGAGCACCACTGGAGCAGTTTGTACTCTTAGATAACATGGTTTGGTGATCACAAACCCCTGCCTCCTTTTTGGCTTGAGCAATTAGCCCATACTCAGTATTTCCATTAGTAAGCAAACTGAGTGATGGCATTAGGTAGTTTGACATAATCCTGTTTGCCTACAAAGAATATACAAACTCCTGCTTCTATAAGCACAGCAGGAGTCAAACTGCATCGGCAGCTTCTTTGGTTGTAGCTCTAAGTCACTTCTTAACCAGTTCTTCAACCTGCTTGGAAAAATCTCCTCAAGCTCTTTCTGCATGTCAAGCCGCACGTTCTTCATGGAGCTGTCCATACACTTCTACAGTTCCCACTGCCCTTCCTCTTCAGCCCTTCCTCTCCTCCCTCCCAGCTTCCCTCCGTAGCTTTGCTTTGGGGTCAGTAGTTCTCAAGTGCCTCAGGCCATTTGTGGTAGACATGCAGTGCAGGAATTCAGTTAAGACAAACCCATCTTGCATCAGACAATGACATTTATACCCCTCTATCATCATATTGCATCAGCACACATGGTGTGTCAGTGCCCCATTGCCACTTTGTTTCTGATTAAACACCTCTGGGATTTAATGAGTTTTCCTCCTGCTGCAAACCAGTGGTCATGAATATGGTCACTACACTAATCCCAAGATAATTTTGGACATCCTGGCAGGAGTGGCAGAGCCAAGTACAGCTGCAGTGTCCTTCAAAGCCTGAGGGGTGTTTTGGAAACTTCTATAAAGCAAGAATCCACCTTGCAAAAACCATTGTCCCAGCTGGTCGGCAGAGACTGGTCTCAACAAGCTGTTCAGAACAAGCTCCCCTCATCTCCAGCCACGCTTCTGCAATCCTTGCATCTGCCACCTGCTCTGTCATTAGCCAAAGACTGTGGCAACACCTGAACTCCTAATTGGGCTATTGCAGCAGCACTAACAGAGCTGGGTCACCTCTGCCAGCCTAGCCAGCTGCTCCAAGGTGCTCAGCCAGCGCCCTCGCCGTGCCTGCAGCCCCCCCACTACGGTGCAGCAACAAAGTCCCACAGCCACGTGCCATGCAGATACTTTTGTGAGTGCTGTTTCACTGTGTGGAGGGCAGCTGTTGCCAGCCAGGCAGGGCGTGTGTGACAAGTAGAGAAGACCAGGAGGAGCTGTGGAGGGGGGAAAAAAGGAGTCAGCTGAGCACTGGTGAAGGGCACAGGGGACATGAGTCCAGCAGGAGGCAAGGGTACTATGGGGAGAGATGTGTCTGCTCACTGGTGGCAGAACTCTCCCTTGCACCCTGCTGCTGGCTGCCGTTTGCTCCCAGGACCAGGCCACAGCATTTGGGGAAAATAATCCATTGGAGCAAGAAAGATAGAGAGGTGAGGGAAAGGAGAAGGCTGGGGCTCTAGAGAAGGATCCCTTCCCAACAGGTTGCCCAGAGAGGTGGTGGAAGCCCCATCCCTGGAAATTTTTAGGCTGGATGGGGCTCTGAGTAACCTGATCTAGTGGGAGGCGTCCCTGCCCATGGCAGGGGGGTTGGAACTAGATGATCTTTAAGGTCCCTACCAACCCTGACAATTGTATGATTCTAAGTTTGCAAGGTGGATGAGCTCCCATCTGGGGAATACCAGCACCTGTGGTCTCACAGCCAGAGAGCTGAGAAGCCCTTCCACACTCCTAGAGTGTTCCTATAGCTCCTGGCAGCAGGTGCATGTAGCAGCAAACATCATAGAGATGCCATTGCATCCATTCACCTTCCTTTCTAGTCTGTTTGGTGAAGAGCATCTGCAGGGGAGAGCAAACAAACTCAGCTGCGGGCCAGCATGTGTTTTAACTCCCTTAGGTCCAACCAGCTTTGCTTGGCAAGGTGTGAAATGCTTTGGCAGGGCAGGCTCCAGGCAGGAGTGAAGCTGGCTGTGCCCCTGGGCAGTAGGCTTTTGAGTGGCTGTGGGGTGGAGAGCCATGGCCATGCAGCCTGCTTTGCTGGTGGCAGAGCCTGGAAAGCCAGCCACCGCCACCACAAGATGAGTAAGATCCTGCCAAGTGACAATTACTTCCAGGAGGAAGCGTGGCACCCTCCAGGTGCAGCAGTTACTAATGCCCCACCGATATCCTTGGATGAGGAAGAGGGCGGCCAACAGCCTCGCCAGGCATGGGAGGAGAAGAGCTCTGTGTGCAGTTAGCTGGCAGGGCAGCTGCACAGCCTGCAGTGGAGACTTTTTTCTATCTACAGACCATGCAGGGAGAGGAGGCAAATTAAAGGCAGGGAAGTAAATGGGGGTCCCGTTGCTAATCATGCCTTCCTCAACACAGTTGTATCACAGAAAAATACCCGGGGAGGAGTTTGGTTTTTTAATGAGATCACAGCCAGCTCCCTGTACCCAATTCTGTCAAGGTCAACAAGCCTCACTAGATAAAATCAGTGGGATTTTTCAACCAGGCAAACATAGCCACCCTCCCTTTTGCCTCTCAGGCTGTGGAAGCCAAAAGGCACCTTCAGCCATTTACAGGAAGCTTTGCTGTGCCACTGAAGCAACATGGGCTTCTCCAGCTGGGTGCTGTGGTCTTGCTTTTGTAGCTTCCTCATTGCAATGGGCAGGTCCCACCAGCTCTTGCAGCCCTAGGCAGGCAGAGCAGCTCTGGGGAAGGCACTTACGCAATTTTGCAGGACACTCCGGGTACGTTAAAGGAAGATGTCCAGCCCCAACCGGTTCTGGACTATGAAGCTCTACCGGCCAGGAAAGGGGAGGATCAGCACACCTTTTCTAATCAGACCTCTGCTTCCTAGTGATGCTTTGCAGATTACTGCTGTGGTCCTCAGATGACCTCATTCAACCAGTTTATCCTGCTTTCCAGGAAAGCTCAGGGACAGGGGGCAGAGATCAGTCAGGTGCTGCTGGAAGACCCAGGAGTCCCCACAGCAGCTCTTCTCCAAGCAGTTACTCCATTTACTTAAGAGGAGTCAGCGCTTGAGTCTCAGGCACCCCACAATACAAAACACTGGGGTCAAGGTTGGCTGGACTCAGATCCTTTTGTAGCATTTTAAGGTGCACATTGATAAGCCTGGAGTTTTTTCTTAAAAATATAAAGTAGGAAAATCTCCTCAGCTGTGATGTTGTCCATGTGCTGAATATTTGTATGACAAAGAGATGTGGTCAGTGGATTCCTCCTGCAGTGAACACCGGTTTAATATGACCCTGATGGAGTACATACTGGTTAGATGCTGTGTTATTCTCTGCTTGCTATGGAGCTATTGAAGTCCCCACTATCACCTCTGTAACCATTGACTTTGAGTTGGTTTCTACTTATTGGTTGGTCAAAAAATTCCCAGAATAAGTGTCTTCATGGAGGAAAAGAATATTTTTCAAAGAGCACTGTGCCTTTGGAGAAGAGAGTAACTCCAAGATTAAAAATAAAGTCTCATCAGAATAAAATAGTCTTTCCTAACTGCTTTGTATCAACCAGTTAGTCTCAATGGCCAAGTTTCTCATCTGAAGGACCAAGTGAGGTCCCTCTTGCATGTTTTTTTACACTTGATCTGTGCTGTGATTTATAATCTGTAATACAGGAACATTTCTTGGCTTATGTTTCCAAAAATCAGCAATTTGTGGTTCCCCGTGCTGAGGTGTTAGCATTTAGGCTGTAGGTTTTAGCATTCAATGCCCTGTCCAAAAGTGACTGCTTATGCAGTGAGACTGCTCTCCTTGGCTGTGCTGGGCACCTTCAGCACTGCCTTGGAGCATCACAGCCCACCTGCACCCTTTCTGTGTTTATTTTGTTGGATCCTATTTTCCTATATTTGTCAAGCCCTTTCTCTTCCTTGGTGGATGGCTGGCAATGGCGTGGCTGTGAGGGATAAGCTGCCTTCTCTCAACATGTCTCCATCCTGTCCCTCTGCATCACCTCCTTTCCCATTCAGAGCAGCTCCAGGTGCTGGTGAAGTCTGTGCAAGGCAGCAGATGAGATTGATGGGTGCCAGCCCCAGCACTCATGCTCCCTGTGAGCGTGGTGAAGCCACAGCCTCTCCCTTAGCCTTGGCATCCTCACGGCTGTGCTGGAGGCAATGGCAGCCCTGTGACTCATGGGTGCCCTGCGAGAACTGACAGTGTCCCCAGAGGGGAACCACTGTGTCACAACCAGCCCAGAGGGAGAATTGGAGCATGAGTGTGCGTGGGAGTGTGACAAGCAGGGAGCCAGGCAGGGATGGGGAGATTATGCCGGGCTGTGCTGGCCAGGAAGGGGGCCTACACAGCTGCTGCCCATGTTGTGTCACCAGGAACGTGCACCGTTTCACTGGGTGGTGAATGGAAGGGGAGTTCCAGCCACCCTTGCTTCCCTGCGTTGTTCGCACCTGTGTGTAAACACCTCAGATGTCCTCAAGGCACTGTCCTCCTTCCCTCTGCTCCTCGATCCTTCCCTGGCTCATGTTTGTGGTCTTCCAGACACCTCTGCTGCTCCTTTACCCATGTTCTCTGCCATGCTGCCAGTCTGTCCCTTCCAAGGATGCAAACCCCAGTGCTCCTCTGGCAGATGAGGTCTCTTTGGTCCCGCCCTGGTTTTCCTGCGTGCCCATAGCCCCTCACTTGCCCTGTGCATTGTGCAAGCATCGTTGCTTTGGCAGGCTCCACAAGCAACACCAGTGTGTCCTCCCAATTGCTGCTGGGCACCACACAGCGATGCTGGGCACAGGCAGACAGGGATGGAGGGCAACCTCGGTAGAATCTTGGAAAGGTGCCCAGGGCCTGCTGCGACGTCATTCAGGTCTCTGCGGGAGCCCAGAGCAGCACTTGTTGACATTGAACCTGACTGCAAGGAAGATCAGGAAATGCAAAAGCGCCTGTTGCTGAGGGAAGCTGGACTTGGCACTTGTGTGAATTCGCCGAGCTCTGTGGGCAAAGTGAGGGCCATGGAAGAAGTGTGTCCTGCTGCAGCAACACTGCCTGTTGCCCTCCCTACACATCACCTTGTGTGGGTCATTTTGGGTTTGTTTTTTTTTTCTGATGAAAGTCCCAGCTGCACCTTCTGCAAGCAGTTTCTGGCTGATTCACTGGAAGAAAAACTTTGTCCTTGGTGGAAACACCCTGCTGAGTGGGAGGGACATGCTCCCTCCCAGGGATCTGCTTCCTTCAGCACTCAGGCTGAGCCGGCAGCATGGCAGGCTGTGCGAGGCCAACAAAAATATGCAAAAAAAGCCCCTCAGCTAGGTCTCAGCAAGTGAGGAATTACATGGCAACCACATTCACATCTTTAGCATTTGGTGAAGAGGGAGCGAGTTCCCCAAGCCTCCACCTGCACCATTCCCTGCCCCTCCTCAAGGCAAAGAGGCAAAATTTGACCGTGAACCTTCACAGAGGTCTCCTTTTCATAACCCGCTGCTGTGACTCTGAGGGCTTCTTGGGGAAAAAACAAACCACGTGTCCGTCCTTGGCAGACGCAGTTGCCTTGCTAGAGTCACTTTCGCCACTGGCAATGGCCACACACAAACTGGCCATCACATAAATTGGCCCTTCACAGACTGGTAGGATTCCAAAGCACCACGTGTGCCAGCTGGGGCTTATCCTTCACTATCATGGGGCTAAAGGGGTGAAAGCTTTGTTCTTCAGCAGCTTTATAAAAAGCGGACCAGGTTTCTGGAGGTGATGACACAGGCAGTGGCAGAGGGGAGATAGTGGAACAACAGCTCTGCAAGGGCCAGGGTGAGTGTTCCCGGCCGTATTTGAATTGGAGCCTGGCCATAGAAATTGAAGGAAAAAGCTCAGGGCTTGGAAGTGGCTAATCTTGGCCACAGCCGGCCTCTCGGCTGATGCCTGTGCTCCAGCGGAGGACACACGCTGGGTGGGAAGAACTGGCCATCCCTCTACAACCATGGTGTTGGCTTTGTTCCTCGCACCCACCAGGGCCGCTGGCAGCACCCAAGACCCTGGCCACATGAGCAGGGAGCAGGTGGCGTTGGCAGGAGTGCTCCTCGGGGATGCCAAGGACTCGGTGGGTCCCAGCCCCCCCACCAGTGGTGTTTTTCCACCTCCTGGCCCCAACACATTGGCAAGCACCAGGGCGCGGGGGGACACCCGCTGTTGGTGGCGCCTGCACCATGTGTTATTCAATCCAAATAATCCCAAATCTCCGGGAGGCTCCGGGACAGCAGGAGATGCTCTCCTGCCAAAGCACATTCAACCTCTTTTGCTGGGCCTGTATTTAAAGCAAAGCCCAGGCCATGGCTGCCTTACAGCCGGCTTTTCATGCTTGCATAAGGCTTTCTTCAGGCACCAGCCCCCTCCCTCTCCCAGAACAGCCCCGTTTGTGTCAGAAATCGCTGCTGTCACAGGCTGAAAAGCCCAAGGCTGAAGCGTGGTATTTTCTACCCAACCTGTCTTCTCCTTTCAGGTGGGAGCCTGCCTGCTCCATGACTCAAGTTTCAAGTTTCCTTCTTAATAACGGAGTCCCCTGTGATGAGTGTCTAAACAACACCCCCACGCCCCTCGCTTTGGAGGTTTTGGGAGACAAGTCCCATCTCGTTGCTGTGCCTTGCTGGAGCACCCTCTTTGGGGATTGACTTGGTCACTGCCCAAACACCCAGCAAATATTCCCACACCCAGGCACCACCCTGCACTGCCGGAGCGTGGGGTTCCAGAACCTCTTTTCCTCTCTGTGGGCTGATGGGGGCACATCCCCATCCCCACACACTGATTCCAGGGGGGGTGTCTCACCTCCCCACACCTTTCAGGCTCCCTGACACAGCACAGGGGCAAATACCTCAGGAAGGCTGAGGCTACACTAAGCCTTTCCCTAATCCCAGCCTGGGCTGTCAACTAACTCCAGGCTCTACAGCAGGGCATACCTGTGCCCCAAAAGGGAAAGGCTCCATGCCCCAGCATCACACCGAGCAAATGCAGGGCAAGGATCAGGGAGGCACATGTTCACCCTCGATTTTCCATTTCCAGAAACATGTCTAAGGGCAAGAGTTTGTGCGTGCTTTAGATAAATGATTACAAGGGGTTTGAGACACAAAGGGGAAAAAATAGTTTTGTTGCTTAGCAGAGTGTGACAGTCACATGGCGCGAGCAGCAGCCCAGCTCCTGGGGCTTGCAAAGCCAAGGGCAAAGCAGGCCGGGCTTTTCCAGGAAGAAATCCAGGCTGGAAGGGCTGGCGGGGTGCAGTACAGATGCCAGCAGGAGCCAGCAGCCAGTACCAGCTCCACATTTGGTTTCCTCAAGTACGTTCAGAGCAGCTCCCTTCAATAGCTTCTGAAGGAGGTGGTGCAGGGAGCTGCAAGCCACCCCTCAAAACAGGAGGCAGCAGGAGCATGGTGGGGCTGGGGAAGGTGGGACACAGCCATGTGGCACACATGGGGCAGGACAGTGATTTCAGCATCTTCGTCAGCACAGAGGGGCCATCTTGCCTCATTTTGCTAAAAAAGAGCAGCTTCCTCCAACCAAAATTTTGGTTAAAGCTGAGCAGTGAGCAGCTAGATAGAAAAGAGAAACAAAATCATTACAGCTTGTTCTCCTATCCAGCCTTAAGCCCATCTGCCAGAAGTCACCTTGGAGGTGAGGGCATGGCCCGCACACACATCTTGAGGCATCCTTTGCTTAGCAAGTACCCCAGGATGAACCCAAAGTGGTTTGCAGGCCCTGGGGAGGCAGATACAGGTAGGGAGGAAATGAATCCTCCCAAAGACTGGGAAACAGCAACCAGCACCCCCTCTACAGAAACCACTGTCTGGGAAGGCTCCATCTACCCCCTGCAATGACACCAGACAGATCCAAGCCTGGCTCTGGGGGCTATGACCCTGCTGAGCTGCAGAAACCGGGTATTTTAGGAACTCTGCTGATTGACTGAAGGCCCCCGAGGCACCAGGCTCCAAAGCACCCTGCTCCTGCCTCTCCCTGGGGAGCTGGAATCACCCCAGGACCAGGAGGGCACATCGACTTTCCCTACGCTGCTGCTATTCTGAGCAGCACTAGAGGTCAGGGTGGCAGCTGCCCCAGCCACATTGCCCAAGCCTGGGCAGCACCAGGATATTCCTCACACGAGGAAGCCTCCGCTCTGTGCACCGCAAACCAGCGGCCTGGCCTGCAAGGAGGTGACACCAGCCAGGCACCACAGCCCTGAGGGAAGGGGCACAGCAGAGGTGTTCACTCCCTCTCCCCCCTCCAGAGCACACGCCACATGACAACTGGTTATTATATCATGCTTTTAATACAAACTTAAAAAAATCTGGAACAATAGAAACTGTACAGATTTGATCAACCTTTTTTTTGTGGGTTTTTTTTTGTTTTGTTTTTAACTAAATCTCTAGACACACCAATGTCCCGTTCCAAAATATTGCACAACATTCTGAATACAAAACTGATTGTATTCCTCCTTCGCTAAAGAAAAAAAAAAAGAAAAAAAAAGAAAAAAAAGAAAGAAAAAAAGACAGCAACCTCCTGGCTCCCCCTCTCAGTAGCCCCCTTCTCAGAAAGAAACCCAAGCAGAGCACATGGAAACCCTCCGCTCAGAGACATACAGACTTCTGTCCTCCTTCTCTCCTCCTCTCCCACAAGGCAACTGTTGATTCACTCCTCGGAGAGGGGTGGGAGGGAAAGGAGGAAGGCTGAGTAGGAAGAAAGGAATCTTCACCACTTCTTTTTTTTTTAAAGTCTTTTTCCTGAAAAAATATTTTTTTTCTCTCCTCTTTTTAAGAAAAAATCTTGAAAAGAAAAAAATTACAGTTCTTTTTTTACGTTAGAAATATACATATATTATATATACCTCTTGCATTTTACAAATGTAGCAAATTATTCAATACAAACGGACATCAACAAAAAGAACACAAACCCATAAAAAATAAAAGTTAAAAAAAAAAAATTCTCTCTTCTCTTCCTAAGAAACCAGGTAAATTAGTGCAGGTTTTTAAAAAATAAAATTGAAGCTGAACACCTACATCCAAGACTAGAAAAGACCCAAAGAGGCCGTTAGTTTCCATTGCTGCCTGACACTGGAGGAACGTTTCTGAAGCACACTTCTTTCCTTTTAAGCTACAAAGAGGTTGGTCCCTCCTCTTTTCCTCCTTCCACTCACACCACTATTTTTAAAGCAGGTATAATACGTGTGGCAGGGCAAAGCAGCATCAAAGCTTCACAGACATCAGCGGGTGGCTGGGGGGCATCCCCACCTCCCCCCTATGCCGGAGGAGAGCCCCACAGCAGTGGCTCAGAGGTGGCTTTGTCTGAAGCTGGGATGGGTGGAGGGCAACTGGACCAGGTCCTGCCATCAGGGGCTGAGCACACCCCTCAGTTCAGTGTGGCAAGCAAGCTGGCACTCGGCAGCACACTCCCAGGGGTGGCAGTGGTAATGTCCAAAAGTGCAGGGGAGTCAAAAAAAAACAACAAAACAAAAGGGAAACCCAACAGCTAGGCTATCCTCAGCAACTTGCCCTAGACTGGAAACCTGCAGGGTAGAGGCTGTGGGCACCAGTTTGAGGGAGGTTAGCTGGGCTCTGTTCTCCTCACCCACCCACTGCATTGGTCATAGCTCGATGGCAGACAGCCCACTCAGGAACCCACACTGGGCGCGAGGTCGGGACTGTGCCACCCCAGTCACCCAGTCAGGGGCTGGGTGTGCAGTGAATGATCCTCAAAGAGCTCCGGGCAGCAGCAGCCTCCCCGGGCCAGCTGCTACCCCTGCAAAGGCTCACTGGCAACAAGAGGGCTGGAGTGCCTTGGTCTCAGTTTGAGGGAAGGGAGTGGGAAAAGCACAACTTCAAGCCCACCTCCCTTGAAACAGGGATGTCTTGAAAGAGCACGTTGGTTTAACAGATACAGGAGAAGTGGGTTTCAGAGGGTGCTCCAGAGACATCATTAAAATAAAACTAAACCTCAAGTTTGGCAGGCAGCAAAAAGCTTATTTTTCTTTTAAACTGAGAACTTCAAAGACTGGAGTCTCATCATCTCCATCTCTCTCCTCTTTGCACGCTTCCATACTTCCACAACAGCCTCCAAGGAGACCTCCTTCCCACCTAGAGGGCCTCCACCCTGCCTGGGCAAGAAGCAGTCCTCCTTCAGCTTTCTGTGAAGGTGGGTTTTGGAGTCCCTGATGCATAAGTGACCTAGCCGAAAATCCACTACCACCCAATTGCAGCACATTGTCCCAGGGAGACCTGCAGAGGTGTTCCCAAATCCCAGTCCTGCAGTGGGGAGGCACAATCACAGGCTGGGATGGCCACTTGCCTTCAGTGCCCATTCCCACTCTGCTCTAAGCCTGCCGCTGTCCACATTGACATAACCTGGCTGAAATGATGCATTTACACAAAGTGCTTCCCCTCTGCACCAGATCAGCCACCTCCACCCACTCCTTCAGAAGGGCAGGGGAGGGCATTTATCCAGGATGTATGGCTGACTGAAAGCACAAATCCTTATGCTACCATTCAAGAGAGCAGCTTCAATGACATAACCCTTTCTCTTCCTCAAAAGTAGTGCTGCCTTGCTGACTAAACAGAAGGAAGGAATCCCCTCTTTGAGACAAGATGATAAATTCACAGCAAGGAATGAAAACTCAGACCTCAGAGGCCATCCCAGGTGGATGCTGGCCCCTGCTGCTGGTGAGAATGTCCGTGAACCAGAGGCAGAATCCAAGTGGGCCGCCTGGCTCAGCACCACCTCCCCCGGCCACAGGGACCGGCGGGTGGTGTTTGTTCACCACAGCGCTGCTGTCACCTGATGGGCCCCAAGAGGGCATAGGAAGGGCCCCTCGCTCAGGCGCTGAAGGGCACGGTAGCCAGAGCCACTCAGTTCAGAGCACTGTCCTCCTGTAGCTGTGGCTGGAAGCACAGATGAGGAGGGGAGCAGGGAGAAGCCATTTCACAGTAATGCTCTGCCCTCCCTGCTACATGCTGGAGGCAGTCAAGGAGAAGAGTTAGTGCTCTTCAGCATACAGACAGAACAGCTGACACCAGCCCGGGCTGGAAAAACAGCACAACAGTCTACACCCGTGGGCACAGTAGATGCTCTCCGTCTACACGCAGAGCTGTAACAGAAAAAGCAAGCTCACCCACCCGTTTCTGGCTACCACGTAACAAGAGTGTCTATCTCCACTGACACTGACTCATCTTCTCCCCATCCCTCCTCCAGTGAGGTGGTACAAAGAAGACATCCCTACACCCAGTTTGAAGGACCCTGTGTCCAGTGCTGGGGGTGGTGGTGCAGGGAATCAGAAGCATCGTGACCTATGATAGCACCAGTCCTGGGCTGGGCTTGGCGAAGGGGGAACACGAACCGAAAAAAATATCAAGACTCATTTAAGGAGTAAAAAAGTGAGTAGGAAAAAAGCACAGGGACTGAGTTAAAAAACAAGTCAGTGCTTCAGGAGCGTTGCCAGCACAGCACAACAACACTGAGCTCTCTCTTTTCCCAAGAAGCTATATTTATAAGATTTGAGTATTTTCTGTATATTTCTATTTTGCTTTTCTCTCCCTCTTTTTTGTTCTGTTCTTGTTTCCCCCCACCCTCCCCACCCCAAAATACTCTCCTTCCTTGTTTTCAGTTGGCCAGGACGACAGGCTGGAACGACTGGCTGGGATACTGCATGGCATTCAGGTTGTAGCTGAGTCCTTCCACAAAGGGAGACTTCTCCAGGAAGAGGCTGTTAGTGCTGCCACCAAAGACCTGAGCCATATCAAAGGTACCACCCGTGCTGGTGTTGAACTGCGATGCCGGCGGGATGCTGTTGGCCTGGCTCTCACTGGCAACACCCTCAAAGAAGAGGCTGCTGGCTCCTGGTGACCCACCGCTGTAAACGAACTCCTTGGCATTGGGGGAGAGCTGTGACTGTGGGGCTTGGCTCCCAGCGCTCCCGACGAAGTTCAGAGAGTGCATAGACAGGGAGAGGCCCTTGTGCTTCAGCAGGTTGGTGGTGGGAGACCTGACCATCCTCGGCTGCTGCCCAGCCCCTGCTCCACCACCCCCTCCTCCAGCTCCTCCGCCCTTCTTCATCTTGGTAGAGCCGAACTTCGTGGCAGCAAAAGTGGCAGTGGTGAAAGTGATGGGCTGGGCAGAACGAGGGATGAAGGTAGGGCTAGGAGACTGGCCGAAGGAGGGGGATGGAGAGTTGGACAGCGAGTTGTCCTGGCTACCGATGGGGACAAATACCTGGGCATCAGGGTTGAAGCTGCTCTTGATTTCCTTGTCCAGCTCCATGGCGCTGCAGCCCTCACTGTCATCCAGGTAGAGGACCTTAACAGAACCCTTCTCACCGATCTGGTAGGAAACTTCAGAAGGATCAATCCAAACACTCAGCTCTTCTGGCACATTGGCACGCACATCCTCCACAGCCAGCCCGCTCCGCTTGGCTGCCAGCTCCACCACTGGATCCACTGTCTCCCCTATATGAACACAGCGATAGCCAGATCCCTTCAGAGGCTTCTCCGGGTACCAGTGACCCTCATACTTCTTCTTCAGCAGGCGCTCTAGCTCCTCACCAAACAGGTCTGCCCGCCTCCGAGGAAGCTTGTTGTACAGGTATGAGATGATGAAGTTAAGAGCAACTTTGATCTCCAGATGCATACTCCCTTCGCAGCAAGCAAGTCAGGGCAGCGTATTAAAAGAGACAAAATGACACGCACATAAACAAGATTTGACTCCAAAATGACCTAGGGAAAGAGAGAAAAGGATGGATAAAGAAGAGAGAACACAACAGCTCTCCACCTGTTGAGATAAACAGACATGTTTTTTCACTAGCAAAAGCAAAATGAGCAGTTTGCACAAACACTAACAAGTAGTGATGCTGTCTAGGAGAGTCACCCCAAATCTACTGGCCCTCAAAACAGAGAGATGCTGGTAGGGAGAAGTCTCCCTGCTCCTCTACAGAAGAAATAAGGGTGTAGCTACTACCTGCACACAGGTGCATATATTATACTCACCTCACTGCCAGGTACCACTGCTGAAACCTGGCAGGCCAACCGTCTGCTCTTGCAGAGCTATTGCAGCACATCTAACACACCTCTCTCTGCCCTGGCCCTCAGCTGCTGCCAGCACAGCTCACCAGCACCAGCCTCTCCAGCACCTAAGTGCACCACCTGAACAGCCTCGTGACCCACTCAACAGCTCGTGCAGAACCTGCTCACACGCAGGATGGCTGGGCCAGCTGCTCCCCGGGCAGGTCGGGTGGTTGTGCCGGGTGCCACGTCCTGCCAGCACAAGCGCAGAAGGGACGAGAAGGAGCGAGGGAGGGCGCCGAGGCACCAGCTGCCAACCCGTGTTTACTATCCCCTTGGCTGGCAGGCGCATATCTTAAGTGTACCCAGTTGAAGCTCTGCTTAGCTGCAAGCCTAAAATCCTAGTTTAATTCAGTTGGGGGAGAGAGGGGGGCAGGAACATGCGTGGGGTCACAAAACACATGCGTGCCAACAGCCTGTCCAATACAGTTCACATCACTTATCCCTCCACAGAGGGAAGATGAGCTTTGCCAGGAGCAGGTACCTACTTAAGAAATGGAATTGTTTGCCAAAGACTGAAGTAATCCTCCCCTCCCTCCCTCCCTGGTGAGGAAGTCTCTGAAATGGAGAGAGCCCACAAAAGCACAATGCAAAACCACAACACTGAACTCTCCCATCATACACAGATTTGCAAACAATGTTTGTCTGGGTACAAAAAAATCCCAGGTAGGTCAGCCCCATGTTCTGTCACCCATCCAAAGAAAACTAATCCCACAGACATTTTAAGAGGAAGCACACTTCCAGCAGCCTCCACACCTCTCCAGGGGGAAGCAGAATATCCAGTTTTTAATTGGCAGCTTAGTCAGAGGCCACTCTGTCTGCAGCTGCCCTCACCTTGCTCAAACAGACACACCATGTTCAACTGTCTTCCTAAAATGGACTTCAGAGATGCTCTCATGCAGCACTCAAGCCAATGTTTACAACTTGCACCAATTATTTGGGGGTGGGGATGGAGTACAAACATACAGCGTCAGCATTCCCCTGAAAAACCGGGAATCCCAGTAGAACAACCAGGTATCCAGGCTGGCCTAGGTCAGGAGGAAGAAAAAACTGCCCAGACTTGTTTGCTTAGTCTAGCTTAGTGGACAAGAAGGATTAAATACATTTTAAAGAAACCCTCATGTATGTTTTGAGGCTTTATTACAAAAAAGGGGGTGTAGATTCTGTGCTTTTTCTGTACTAGTCTGAGTTCACAGAGAGAGGCTTGGCTTCAGGATGATGGCAACCAGAAGCTGATTCCACACCTCAAGTCCGCCAACAAGGTGGTCAGCTATGGAAGGAATCCCCTTTGGGTCCGACTCAGCAACAAGAAAAAAACATAGCAATGAGGGGATGGAAAAGAGGGAGAGAAGCCTTGCCTTTAAAACCTACTTCAAGGAATTACTGTAGTGTAACAGCTTTTTGGTAGGTCACTGAGACCTGACCAAGTTCAAATAAGGAGAGATTAACACCAAAGAAATTAGCAACCAGAGCTTTTCAAAGAACAGCAAGGAGAAGCCATTTCCAGAAGGCAAGAGCCTCGGCACAGAGACGGAGCCTTTTCCAGAGAAAATGGCATAAAGCAAACCCCTAGAAAAGCACATAGTAACATGAGCTAATACAGCCCGTACTACCTTGGGGAGATGTGGGGGGTATTACATGGAGCCCTCTCGCTCTTTTGGCTTTGAGGTATCCAGGGGAGAGGGCAGCTTGGGTTCCTGGCAAATGAAGCAGGAAGAGAACAGCCAGTTTGTAAAGCTTTTAATCTCATGTCACAAATTCTAATCCAGGTCCAAAATCTATTAAGAAATTAGAAATTACAGATTGAGAAAGGAGCAAAGGCCAAAATTTGTTACCACCCCCTTTGTAACACGAATGCCTCAATATACTTTGAGAAGCCCACATCCTCATCAACCTTCTGCAGAAGACAATGAGGAACTACAATTATAAATCATCGCCTCTTTTGTTCTTTAAGAAGTCCTTCCCCTTCATAAAAGGGGAATATTCTGTACCTTGACTGAAAAAGATGAGTTAATTAGCCTAATAATACCAATGGCTGCCAAGGTAGCTTCATACAGCTGATATCTGCCGAAGGCACAAAAGGTCAGAGACATCAGATTCCTCAGGTTGTTGGCTCAGTAAGATGTGCTCCAGTAGGACCCCTTGAATCTCTTTCTACTGCACCAAAAAGCAATATTAATAAAATAAAAGAATCCCAGCTGAGGCTGCATGGCTCCAAGACAAGAAGCAACTAAATTATCAATTGTAAAAGGTTTTCTGACAAGCCTTCCATAAAGAGAGGCTTGCCCACATTTCCAAAGCAAAGGCTTACTGCACCATGGGCAGAACATCGAGGCACCGGCAGGGAACAAAGGGCTGTTCCTCTGCTCTACAGGGGGAACGCAGGAGCCCCCTCAGATCCCCAGTTTATCAGCACACAGGCGCGCTGAAGGAGAGAGGCCAAATAATCACTTGCATCAGAGGGAGAGCAAACACAGAAGCGATGCCCTCTCCCCTCCTCACTATGCAAACAGGGCGGGTGACCTTGCGAGTATCTCTCCGAGCTCTCGAGAGACCTGGTCTCTGGGAACCCGCCGGCTGCCGGCTCACCCTCACCAGCGGCGTCTCCAGGACGGCGGCCACACCCGTCCGGACCAAGGGCCCCCTTTCCAGACCCCTCCCCCTCCAACCCCACCCACGAGGGACGAGTNTCGGGGTACGCCCCGG
This sequence comes from Brachypteracias leptosomus, assembly GCA_013401335.1. Lineage (NCBI taxonomy): Eukaryota > Metazoa > Chordata > Aves > Coraciiformes > Brachypteraciidae > Brachypteracias > Brachypteracias leptosomus. Next base: position 140,512 of record VYZX01016190.1, on the reverse strand, counting down.
AGCCAGGCAGCCAGCCAGCCAGCCGCCCCCTCCCCGCCAGAGCGGCCATTTCTGGTGACCCTGCCGGACACCCTCTCTCCCTCTGCCCCCCCTCATCGGTGCTACGGAGCACCCTGGGAGTTGCAGTCCTTGCACCCTCTCCCCGCCCCGCGACCTACTTCGCCCCGGACTACGGCTCCCGTCGCGCCCTGCGGCTGCCCGGGCCTGGCGCTTCGCTCGCCGGGGCAGGGCACAAAATTTTCCAGGGCACATGCGCGCTGCC